>JAQGAI010000580.1:0-19044 GCA_034696905.1 Lepidocyrtus violaceus
GCCTTGGCATGTTCTTTGCTTTCCTGATTATCATACCGTAAGTGGCTTCCACCGCCGGGGAGAATAAAAGTAATCCGATGGAAAACAAGACAACACCATGAATTAGCATTTTTTGCCGAAAACATGGGATGGGGAACTCAGAACTCACAATTCATGTAATGTGTTCAGTCAGCTCATACTAGACTAGACTGGGATGACACTTCCCGAACAAAAAATGCTGTCCCAAAATGTGAATGAGCCAAAGCATTTGCCAAAATGCCAAAAAGTTTCCCATGTTTTGTTCAAATGCTTACGTAACGTTTATACAACAGACATGGTTTAAATTACGTCACTGACTTGACTGAAACAATAGCTAATTAATTATTCTTGCTCTGCGAACAATGCCGAAACGATTTATGACAATCAATGAATTTCATTGAGACTAAAGTGTGTAAAGAAATTAATCCAATCAGATTCAAATCGTTCTGTTCCGAATCATAGTTTACAACTTTATTCTATTGCAAAACATGTAATGACATCGACAAATCATTGAACAATCTTTAGAGGGAAACCAGTCTAGGCCTAAAAAACGTAGAAACTATTGATAAGTCAGATTGTATCCAGCTATCATAAGGAAGTCTGGGAACCTGTCTTGGTTGCCCAATGACCATCTTGCTGGCGATACCCGACTTTAAAATTGGCTGAGGCGTATCCCAATGCTCAGCCATAGATGGAAACGGAACTTTTATGATAGGGAATTTGTCTGTCTTCCCTGGATCAGATATGATGTCTGGCTTCGGTTCTGACGGGAATACTTTCTCTGGAGATATCGTCCTGATTTGCAAAGTGCCTTGGGTTACCCCTGCTACTCCTCCATCTGACCGGCTGGCTATAACCTGCCAATTTGAATCTTCTTCTGAGTTTTCAAAATGAACTTCCTCCTTTTGTTCCTTCTTCTTCCCAATCTCCTTCAATTGATAGTCGTCCTCTTCTGAACCCACCTCCATTTTTCCAACAACTGCACGCGGAAATCTAAACCCTTTTTGGAAAACGAACGATAGTTGAAATTTTAGCCCAAGTACCACAATCCCTACACTAATTGATATTAATTTGACGGGTATTTATGACTGAAACCTCTAATTGGACCTGTGGCCATCCACAAGACCAACACAACAAGGTATACTTTCTTCCTTGGAATCATATTGGGGTAATATGCGCCACTTTGCAGTTTAGCCACAAAACCAGCCGGTCGAGTCCTTGACTAGAAAACCTTGAAAACTCTTCTCGTTTCCTTCCGCTATAACGGTAATGCAATGCAGGAAAACTTGAAATGTGTTGACTAAGATCAGTTAGGCTTTTACTGCTTGAAGTGCTAACTATCTTGATTATACTTACGTCTGGTTCTGGTTAAACTAAAAAGTTTTCTTTTCGTGCTGACTCGATATCTCATCTCATAACAGATCAAAAGTTTGTAACTCTCAAAATAATTCTTTAAATGGGCTGACATTAATTTTCATTTCATCTCATAAAAATTTCAGTACTTTTAGGAAAAACTTTCTTTCTTAATGGATATAATAAGAATAACGATGTTTTTAAAGTGCTTAATTAAAAGTTGACAGATGGGAAGGAAGAATGGAATGTCCTTACAAGGAAAATATGTTCTTGCATCTTACACACAGTCCCAGCAGCAGCTTCATTTAATTGGGAAGGAATTTGGCAAGCCAATTAAAATCTCTTGTATAACATGCCTTTTGTTATGTATTCATGCCTTTTTACGTAAAACTCTCAAGGACATCCTCATTACTTGGGATTGCGAAATGAATAAAATATTTTATAAAATAAGATGGATGACGAATGATGAGAACGAAAAGTTGTCTTTTTTTCATACCATGTTGATGGAGAGCTTTCCAATTTAGAAAATTTCATATGGAGCACATCAGAATTCAATGGAGAAAAAAATAAGGATTTCCCGGAAAAAGTGAAATTGATATGATGAAGGCAAAGGATGGAGCTCCATAATATCCAGCTCAAAATAAACTCACAATACATTCCTTTCTCCCAAATCAGGAGACATGAATCAAAATTGTACTACTATGTACTCGCTCGTCTCATCTCATGTAATAAAATATGACTCACATGATACGCTAGAGGGGATGGATATGAAAGGCAGTTGAGCTTCCTCATATTTCATATTTTTTCCTAGTTAAAATTATGTTTACGCAAATGACGAAATATCTCAGGCCGGAGAACAAGGCACAACAAAAATTTGTTTACAGAAGAGGATTTTAATGCCCTTTTTGCGTCGTGAACCGAGTCATGTTATAGCCTTCAGCGAGGAAGAGCAAGTTGGGTAAAAAAAAGTTTCTTTCCATGAGAAACACCATTTCATTTTTCATACAGTTTGCAATTCATAACGACGTAAATACTGAAGGCTATATGTATGGTGTTTAGAGAAGCTTTTTCCTTTCCCTCTTTTCTCCAACATCAACATCCACACAAAAAGCAAAAAGTATTATGGTAGGTAGGTAGGTATAAAAAGTGTACTTTATTTTCTGATGGGATGGGGTAAAAGAAGAGAGAAACTTTGTGGAAATAGGTGTATCGGGACCAAACAAGAGAGAAAAAAAGATTTAAAACTTTGGCACTGTAACGTTAAAAAAAACTTTCTCCTCCTCCGTCTCTAATGGCGTTAAAAAGAAAAGGGTTGAAATAAGAGAACAATCTTGCCCCTTGTACATATGAACCATATCCAGAAAGAGAGAGAGAGAATGAGAGAATGGGGAAAGGACGTAAAAAAGTAGACGTAGGGGAGCTGAAAGGAGAATAATAGACAAGATGAATTTGTCCCTTTTACTTTCCCTTCCTTCCTTTTCATCCTTTCTATAACCCCAAAGCTTTCCCTTCAATTGTTGCAATACTTGGAGGAGAAGAAGAAAAAAATCATCCTGTTCCTGTGTAGCCTTGCTTGCTCTGCTCGGCTTGCTTATTGCCATTTGGTCCTTGGTTCCACAAGTAAAACGAGATAAAACCAGAGGAATTACTGTGGCACTGGCACCGAAAGTTAAGCAGAGTCATTTTTCCCCATCAACCTAGCCCCCTTTTTTCTTCTCTCCTGTACCTCTCTTGCCAGTTTAATGCAATGCCAACGCCATCATCATCACATCACCCAAGCGCCAAGCAGTTTGTACCAAGTAAAGCTCTACAGCTTTTTTTCTTCTTCTGACGGGGAGGAGAAAGGGAAAAAAGAAAGCTGGGAAAAATTACTTTCAGTTTCACTTCCCTACTTCTTCATCTTGACTTTTCCTGGAGTGAAGTTAAGTCCCTATCTAAAAGAAAGATGTTTTCTTCTCCAAAAAGCCAAGCCGCCACAGAGAGAAGCCAAAGCGGAAAACTCGCTCTCAAACTACTTTTATGTACGTACACCAGCACCATCCTCAGCATCCCTACTACTTCCCCAACTCTACATTCTACTACACATTGCTTTCTCCAACCTCCAACCCCAAAAAGTTTTCCTCTTTTTCTTTCCTCAAAATTTTCGTCACCAAGCTTCATTATCCTTGCCATTTCAATCCTTGTGGGTACCTAATGCGCTTTCGGTATAACACTGGGAATTGGACGAAACAACGGTCCTTTTTCTAGTATGGGATGGAAATAACTGCTAAAACATCCTTGAAAGATGGGATGCAAAAAAAAATTGTGTCTCCTTTTATCCTTCGGAAGAAAATCGATACAGATCTCATGAGATACCACGTAGAAGTGGGGAGAGATATAGGTGAAATGCATGTATGTATATCTGCATAATACAAAGAAAATATAAAGGGGAATAATATCCCATTTTGCTGGCAGTTCAGCCATACCATACATACCATCCATCTATGCATAGGACCATATTATAGTTCCTTTCTCTTTTTTTTTACCCGGGCCATGCCATGTCATGTCAGCGCAGTAGCGAGAGCAATAATTTTTTTACGTCCTCAAAAATACAAAACTACACATGCATCCATCTCTGGTATGTGTGTGTACAAAGTACATATTGTCCTTCTTCGCCTCTTCTCAGGCTCCCGATTCGATATAGCATCAACATCAGAATCATCATCATCAGCCATCTATCAACATCAATGGCTCAGATATGGATAGATACAAAAGTGAAAGCTTTCATTCTGTTGCCCTTTCATTCCCAGCGTATATCACTCTCCCGACTTTCTCTCCGTTTGCTTTCTTCTCCCCCAACTAACTGTTACGTTACAAATAAAAACTTAATCTGCTTTCTCTCCTCTTCGGTTCAGAATCTCTTTTCTTGCTTATTCCCTTTGTGATGGGATGGAGAAAGCTGCTTCTTGTATAATGGCTTGCATGGGATTGCCTCATCGGTTTCAATTTTTCTTTCTTATTTCCATCTCCCCAGATGTAACAATGCATTTGAATGAGAAAAAAGTAAAATGGGAACTTTCTCTGAATCAAAAATAAGAAAGGAGACGAGAAGAATATAGAAAGAAGAAAAGAGAGAAAAACACTTTTTTCTTCTATTTTTTCCAGAGATTTTTTTCTCTATGCATATCACTGAAGTGGAGAGACCTTAGATGGGATGACGATGTTGTTGACGATGATGATGATGGGAATGTTGATACCACGGCCGGGAAAGCAGCCAGTTCTACAAAAAGAAGAAGAAAAAAAACTTACAAGAAAAAGTTTTCGCATTTTCCTAAAATATGCATAAGGACTTTTCCAGCATCATCACATCATCAAAAGGGCTTATAAAAATGGGGGAACTAAGTATTTGCGAGTGGAGACAGGCAGGTCAGCCAACATGGGGTACAGGAGTGAAAGCAAACGCAGGCACAAAGGCTTGAGGAAAAAGCAAGCAAAGCCAGCCAGCAAAAAGCATTTTTCCCCTTTCACTGACTTTCTCCGTTTTTCCCTGCTCCCATCCAGCTTCCCATCTCCAGTTTCTCGAGGAACGAGCTCACGTCCACACATACAAGCTTCACCACACCAGCAGCGTGTGTGCCACGACTACATCAAAACGAAACGGTTCAAATAAGGAATGACACGCGTGAGAATTGTTTTTATATGCAAAATGGGAAGAGGAGGAAGGAAAACAACATCATCACAGATATCGAACAAAATCTAAATTTGTTTTTGTGTGAGCTCTTGTGCAAGATCCTTAGATTGCTGTGCTGTTTTTAGAGTGGAGCAGAGAATTCATAAACATTCATCTTCTTTCGCTATTGTACAGTGGAAGCAGCGAAAATTTATCGTTTTTCGTATGAGAAAATCTGATTTGGTGGGAAGGGAAGTTGGATTTTTTGGGATGTAAAATTCGGTTTCTGTCCCTAAATTGGATTCATCATGAAGCATTCTCATTTCTCTTTCTCGCAACACGTCGCTCTTCCAATCCTCCTTTTTTCGGGTAAAAACAATTCCTCAATTACAACAACGTAATTGGGTAAAGTGAAAAAATTTTCAGCTGAAAGTTTTAAATGTAATTGTTATTTTTTTGTAGCGTCGTGTCTTGCATGGGGATATCATCATCCGGCGGCTATAAGGCTGCCTACGGATAAACCCACGACCACCACAAGCACAACTTCGCCCCCCTCCACGTCAACCCCCACAACAGTTGCAACAACCCCTTCGTCGACACCAACAACAACAACAGTTATAATAACGACAACGACGGAGGTCACGAGTACGACTTCCACAACAGAGCCCAGTACAACGTTACCCTCCCAGAGTAGCATTACCACAGAAGGAGAAACTTCCACCGTTCCTACTTCAACGATAAAGAGTAATGTGGTTTCCTCGATAAAGCCAACTTTATCCACGAGTACAGTTGCCCCATCGCCGCAAACAAGTGAGGCGACGGCGAGAACAACAGAGGCAACCTCAACATCCACAACAGCGGAACCAACCACGTCGGAAAGCCCAACTTCCCCTTCCACAACAGTCAAACCGGAAGTACAACCTTCAACAACAACAAAATTAGTTAGTGATAGCAGCTCCACCGTTTCCAGTTCATCGACCAGTTCAATCAGAACGTTCCCACCGTCCCCACCAACCTCGCCGTTGCCAGCTTCATCATCATCAACGGCAAGTGTGCCGAGGGGAACGTCGTCAGAAACGGCGGCCACTTCTCCAGTACTCCCTTCTGTTTCACCGCTGACGTTTGTCGCAACCTTTTCAAAACCGGGCTCCAATTCCAGTACAAAGTCCTGCGTTCGGAACGAGAGTGAGGTGAGCTACTGGGATTTTGGATATTGTAGCTACAACTGCACAACGGATAAGGACTGCAATACAAAGCAGAATGAGAAGTGTATCTGTGACGGGCCATGTGGAACGAGCTGTGTGACACCGGATCTCAGTATGGCAGAGTTACATAATACATCATTCATCATCATTCCATTTTGTAAAAAGTTCTTGATGCATGATATGATGATAAGTGCAAAATGAATGAATGAAATGGAATTGTTTGCTCTAGTTTCATTCTACTGCGATGCTCCCGGAACTGTGGAGAATGGGAAAGCGCTCTTGGTGGGGGACTTGGGATTGTATGACTACCGAAATCAATTGCAGAGATTTATGCACAATCAAATCGTCATGTTCGAGTGTGATGAAGGATTCACTTTGATTGATGGGCCCCAGGAGAAAATTTGTCGGAATGGGTTATGGTTCCCTGCAGTGGGGGAGCCCAAGTATGTCCCATCATCCCATATATTATCATTCTAGCCATAACAGTTGACAAGGACAATTCATAAGGAATAATAAAGCACTTTACGGCCAATTTTATCTTTATTTTTTATTTCTTTCAATTCAAACAGATGTATATTCTCCGACACGCCAGGATTCCGTTGGATGCAATCAAATCGTGTGAAACGACGTGCCATAAAATCCGGCGGCACTGGGAGCTTAGCAAGGAATAGGGTGACCGGAGGAAGGAGTCGGGGGGAGGGAGGAGGTCGAAGGGGAAGGAAAAAGGGAGCCAGTCCGGACGCGGAAGAAGAAGATCTCGATTCAGCTGGATTGGATGGCAAGCTCAAAAATACACTTTAAATAACTCATTGCATGAAAGAACAGCAGATAGATAGATAGATACAAGGGCAATGCTTAATGGAACAACAACAATCTTAATTATTTAGATGCCATCGAGTGCCAGGAGCTGGACCAGGAGTACGATAAGTACATCCAAGTCGAGGTAATTACAAAAGGGAATGATCCCAACAACACGGACAACTCCGAAGGGGCCGTGGTCCGAGTGAGCTGTACTCAGGGCCACGGAGTAAATCTCCAGAATGACACGATCACTTGTGATGAGAGGGGAAAGTGGAGGCCCAAAGTTCCGCAGTGCAGTGCACGTAAGAGAGGAAGCATTTTAAATAATTAATTTGCATATCTCCCCCATGAATATGGAAACTCTGAATCTATTAAAGAAAAAAAAGCAAAGAAAGAAAGCCGGAGAGGAAGGTAACACTTCTTCAAGCATAGATGGAGAGAGACTTATCAAAGCCAACATCGTTTTTGTACACAGTGCCCTGCAAAGTTCCGTATATTGCCCATGCAACATTCTACCTCGGAGGGAAAGCACTTTTCTTTCTGGAACAGAAAAATCATGATACGGGAGTAGAGCTCCGGTGCTCCAAGGGATATGTGCTCAACGGTCCAGCCAAATTCCATTGCTGGTATGGGGAATGGGATCTAACCGACGCTCCGGAATGTATTCCAGGTAAGCACACTTTGCTCTGCTCGACTCTGAACGTTTTTTTTTGTTTTAAATAAAGAAGGATTTTTTTGGATGGCAAATGGAATTTTTAAACAATTCTATTCCGGGACATGGAAATGAGTTGGTTTAAATTACGCATGAGGTAAAATTGTTTCTTTTCTCTCTCTCTCTCTCTCTTTTCAGCTTCGTGTGATCTTCCTCAACTGGACCGAGGGAGCTATTCCTCCCGTTATCAGGCCGGAATGGTAGTGGGTCACGGGACAGAAGTGGATTATCACTGTGACGGCGAGTTCCAGAAAATGGCCCCTGGTGGCCCTGCAAAATGCTATTTGGGTGACTGGCGACCCAACAAGCCCGCCTGCTTCCATCCATCATACATCAACGGCATGAAGAACTTCACACATGACAAGGACAACAGATTGATCACCTCCATTAAGCGGTCTTGCGGGGTCCCTCAGAAGGAAAAGGGCGCAATATTTTATGTTGAGGGGAAGCCCATCGATTATGATACGGATTACATGTTAGAGCTCCCACAATGCATGAAACATATTGTGTACTAATCTGATATCATTCTTCATCAAATTCTTGTAAACGACACTTGATCCAATTTCAAACAGATTTCCGGATGGAACTGATGTCATGTATCGCTGTGCTGCAGCCAAGCCCAAAGCCAAAAATCGATGGAAGTTGCTTTGCGAAGATGGGCAGTGGGTTGGGGGTCTTCAAAATTTAACTTGTGGCAAGTCAACCGGAAAATTGCATGTTTTTAAACAATATTCTTTTCAATAAAAATAATAATTCTTTGGAAGCTCATTATAATTTGTTCCTTTTTCATACTCAATAGAAATCAACTCAACCTGGTCCGCAAACCTAACCAGCATCAAAGACACAATTGCGATGATCAACTCCAGCTGCGTGTACAAGCAGAAGGAAACGCATGTCGTTACCTTCTTCGAGGACAAGCAACTGATAATGGATACGGCGGAATTCCCACCGGGCTCCATTCTCGTAACAACAACACTTTTTACAGCATCCTTTCTTCTATAAATTATTCAGGAAAGAAATTCTACACTTCTTTCTCCAGCCCAAAGGTAAAAGCTTTTTTCTTTCTTTCTTCTTTTTTCTTGCCTTTAACAGATAAATCGATGCGTTGACATTGGCAAGTTTAAACTGAAGGGGGCCGTGCAAAGAAAATGTATTTCCGGGCAGTGGATTGGTATTACCCCGAAGTGTGAAGGACTAAGCCAGTACTACGACTACGTAGGTAAGCGAAACCAAGTCAAGCGTGGCCATAGGATAATAAAATTGGGCCGAAGCGATATAAAAACCTGCTGATCGTGCGGGTTCTTTTTTTATCAAAGGTATAGCCGGAGGAAAGGGAGAAAAACGGCAATAAAATAATAATCCTTAGGAAAAAAACGTTCACGTTCGAACTGGTATTCACTTGACTTTCCTTTCCCTCCCTTTCAAAAAAAAAATTCTGTTTTACCAGTAGATCCCATCCCAGCTCAGGCTAGGTCTTGTTCTCCCAGCCACTTTCACATTTTTTCCGCCTAGTGCGAAAAAAGTCATTACTAGTCATGCATGAAATGAATGCCTTTTCCTCCTGGTTGTCTCCTTCCTCCATTGCATAACGAGCATATATTGGTGAAACGTGATCTGTTAACCAAGCATATAAGCACATTTGATCCATACAAAAGGAATTAGGTTGGAAATATAAAAAAAAATTAACGTTTTTTTCCTTCTTTTTCTATTTTTCTCTCTCTCTCTCTCTGTTCCAATCCCTTTCTCCATCATCATCTATCTTCCATCCTGCTTCTGTTGGTGAATGATGATGACTTGGGGGTGATCATGATGATGGGGATTGTAGTGGATAAGCCACCAACGATTTTATTCCGCTACCTGAACGGCTCCATAGTACAAACAATGAATGGGCAGTTGATGGTCTATCCAGGGACAACACTTCACATGGAATGCTTATACATCCGAAGATTTGGCAAGCCTCAATGGAACGTGTCCAATTCTCAAAAGTAAGATGATGATAAAGAAGAATAGCTTTTAAGCTGGGGAATAAGTAAGACATTTTTTCTACTTCGGTTTGAGTAAGCTTTAGCTTCAGCTTTCTCCCAATTCTTTCCTCTCGATCTCCTTTCAAGTCTCAATTCTGTATTGGGAAATTACTACTTGAGAGAGAAAAATAAGGAAATGAGAGGGAACCCATCCTCTTTCATTACTTTCCTTTAGCTTGGGATGCAATAATATGGCACAAGAAGGGAACTTGGCGATGGGGAAAATGCTGATGAGAAAATAAAGGGAAGGGAGGATGTTTTTTCCCTCCATTCTTTGTCGATGGGAAGGGAAAGTGGGTGGGAATCTATGTCAACAATTTCATCATCGTTATTATTACTATACCAATACCATGTTGTTTTTCTTCCAGAACGTATGCAGAGGGTTGGACGGACGGGATTGAGAATAGGGACCCCACACTGGAGTATCGTTTAACAATTGAAGACGCTTCGGAAGAGGATAGTGGCTTGTTCAGCTGTATTACGCCATCGCGTCACGGCCATCAAATAGAAATTATAGTGAAAAGTAAGGAAAAATCCTTTTTAGTAACATGGAACAACAATCTTCATGAAAAGCTAATTTTAGAAACTCGTTCGACTTTATGAGTTCTTAGGCTTTGCTTTTGTAAAAAAAAAAAGTTCCATTTTGGAGTGGGGTATAAAAGTTGATTTGATTGAGTGTGGCGTGGCGTATCTGCGCTATATTTTTGTACTTACAATAGAGGTGGACTGCCCGGCGCTACCAGATAGGTCGGATCTGGTGTATTCCACGACTTCAACAATGCTGGGAACCCGGGTGGTTTTCTCTTGCAAGGATAGCAACTCCCTTATTGGAGCACCGGAGATTGTCTGTCAGGCAACGGGAAGTTGGAGTGCAGCACTTCCAAAGTGTGAAAGTGAGTGGAGGAGAAATATGATTGTTTTTAATCAAAGTCAAATGCAGAGGCTGGAGGGGTTGATATATGATGATAAAATGATGATGATATTGATGATATTGATCATTCGATTTAGATGTGGAATGCCCAAACATTTCAATGGTACCTGCCATGGCTCCACTGGATTACTCGTCGGTGACGAGAAATGGAACTTTGAAGAGGAATGAGACTGCTCCCCCGAAAATCACGATAATGAGCAGGGAGGTCGGAGGAAAGGCAACTTTCTCTTGTGCACAGGGCTACATGGTCGAAGGGAATACAGAGGCTGTCTGCCAAACCAATGGGGAATGGTCTTCAGCTATTCCACTTTGTAAAGGTAGAGTTTGATTTGAAGAAAAAATGTGTTGTTGTAAGGGACCATACTTGATTTGCAATTGTATCACATTGCCCCATTTGACATTATTTCACTTGATTTCGGCAGAGGTTGAGTGCACAGCCCCTCCATCCCCCTCAAACGGGTTTGTAACGGGGAATGCACCGTACAAAGCTGGGGACCTGGCCCAGTTCGAGTGTCGGGCAGGGTTTATGATGGAAGGCCAACCGATCATTGCCTGTCAAGACAATGGGAAATGGTCGAGAGCTTCCAGCACAACAAAATGTAATTTTTACGCTGGTTCCCAAACCAGCTACAATAATTATCCGAATAACTTGGTAAACCTAACCAATTATAATCATTTGTTGTGCATTGTTATACGTAGGTGTTAAGGCATGCACTTATCCAGGCACAACAATTGGTGGAACAATCTCCGCAGTAAAATTCTACTATCCTATTGGGGAGACAGTAGAATTTGATTGTACTGAAGGGTATGATCTTCAAGGCTCAAGGATGCTCCACTGCTTGGACAATGCCAAGTGGTCCACATCAATCCCAAGTTGTATTCTCAAGGATAATGCTGATGCTGCGATCGGTCGAAAGAAGTAAATAAATTAAATCCGTTTAGTCTTCTGGAAACAAAAACTTATGTACATAAACTTACCGGAACTACCTAGCTATATAATCTATAGTATGAAACTATTTTGGAAAAGAAGAAAATTATAACAAAAGTATATAACATATTACGTAACAGTGTTGTTAAATGACGCACATTGAAAGCAATATATATCTAACTATATTTATGCAGTAACGAATCACTTACTAAATGTTCTTCACTAAAAAAATCAAAATCTTCTAAATGATTTTTTATCACTTAGATTTTCTGAAAACAACAAAGAAATCCCAAAAATTTTATATGATAAGCCGAGTCTAAAAACTTTAGATGTTAATAATATGTAATGGATTGTATTTGGGGCTGTTGTTCACAACACATATTCAACAAGCCCCATTACCAGTCACCACACAAAATGCTCATCTAACTCCGATTGATTTATTTCGCTTTTATAAATTGTAAAGTATTGTATTTGTAAAATATGTGTATTTAATGTAAACGCAGAAGCTTGAGAAGAAAGCACCCGTATTTTTAAAATGGAAAGTCGGAAGCTATGGAATGATGGTAGTGGCAATAGCGTTAATGATGCCCTATTTGATGTACTTTTAGTAGCCCTTGTTTAATGGCTTTTTTACCTATTAATATAAGCGGTGGTGCACACAACAGAATAAAGAACAGAAAAATATATTGAATATGCCATTCATGCATTCCGTCTCTTCATCCCTTCTGTCAACTCTCTGTCAGTTTATCACATCATCACATTAAACATTAAACACATCCCCTTCATCTAAAACGGAAAAGTAATATTCTATATAGCTGTTAGCTCTTCTACTTATCGTAGTACATATTTAGTTTAATCAGAAAGAGAAAGTACAAACACTTTCCTTTCCGGAACAACAGAAGTTCGGTTCAAATCGGGTAAACAGTAAATAGCAACATAGCACAAATGAATACTTTTATATTATCTTCTGTCGTATTATTCCAGGCTAACGGCTGAATAATTAAGTAAGTTAATTACTACTAACTTTTAGCAGATAGCCATACTATAATGTATAAAGTCGGCATTCTGTAATTATATTCGATTATTACTAAATTGCTAGTTAAGACCTATATAATATACAAAAGCCAAATTATGTTATATTATGTAATTATTTCAAAATCGATTAAACTGTAAATTCCAGTATTAAGTCATTAGGAACAGCTAGTGTCAAAAAGTGACACGCCACAATTGACAAAGTACAATTGATGAAGTAGGCTTTCAAGGTCAGCGTCTACATAGCTGTCTAAAACCCTCTCATATCAAACTGGAGCCCCTTAAAGTAGCTAACTTGAACTTGAGGTAGGCTTAATGGGAACATGCGATGGCTGGTTTGTATAACGAAAGAAAATGTAGTTGGTACATGATTGCTCAGATTATGGTGCTTTAAAAAGGATTTCTGCTAGTTGCTACGTTTGTGCTGTGCTATTCGAAAAAGGTGTAGAGTGCAGGTTTGGCAGGTGCTTGTGGAACAGAGCTGAAGCCACCACAACCAACATTACATCCTTTTATTTCAAAAAGAAAAAAATACGAAAGGTTAACTATTATTATTATTAAAACAGCAATTGATTGTGTTTAAATAAAATGATCGAGTCTTTTCTTTTTAAAGCGTGATTTTCATTTCCAGAAATTATTTTCATATATCTAACAATAATGCAACACGAACATAACAGGGTTCACGATCACCTATGCGGGTTGTTAAAATTCATACAAAATATCGTCTTATGCAAATTCCATTTTGAAGTAATTAACCCATGCTGGAGGAAGTAAATGTACACAAAGGAGAGTTTTTCATTTTGGTACATGCATTTCACAATGCACTTTTATTGCTGTTTTGCGAGTTGGAGAGACGGAACAAAAAACATCCGAAACTTCTTTTTCCTTCTTAAAATTTTCCTTTCCTTTTCGAAACAATATTGGAAGTCACATATTTCCCTTTAACATACATAAACATTAAATATTCTTCTTACATAATCAATTAAAGTAGAGTTTTTGGACACATTGATTTTTAAAGGGGAAATCTGACAGATGTCCTACATGCAATTTACATAATTTAATTTATGATTAATAATAATTTAATAATAATAGACCATTTTGTTTTGCTTTACCCCGACAATATCATACTGTACACATACCAGTTTAACGAATTTTTGAGAGCAATACAATAATACAATGCAATGATTAGAGGAGAAGATAATCTGTTTTTTTAGAGGATGGGTTTGTAATTAATATTGGATAATTAATTAGTAATGGGTTTGTAATAGTTTTCATTAATTTCATTGCACATTAATAATAATATGTATATAGTCAGGTCACAAAAGAGCATTCTTCGTGATGATGGATGACATATTATAATATTAAATTGTCATTTCAATACTGCCCAGTAAGTAATGTTAGCTTCGGTGAGCTATCGATAGGACTATCTAAAATTTTCCCCTCTGCTAATGTGTTTCCCTTCTCATCTCAAGATTTTCGTTCAGCTTATAAATTGATCTTGTAGTAAATCAAATCATCATAAATCTATAAAACTCATATATTAAATATTATAAATTAAATAAATGTTTCACTCTAGAATTTAAGTAAATTTAACTAACTAAATCGAAGACATTCGAAATTGTGTACTAAAATCATGTAAACTTAAATTGTAAATATAATTGAATGCGTATAGAACCTCTATTTTGGTTTCTTTCTTAAAGGTAAATGTCAACTGGAGCTTTGGTCGCTGTAAAGTAAATTCTATCTAAGCTTATGTTGTTCTTACACATTCCAAGAAAACACAAAATTAGTGGCTTAACTGAACCAAATCCTAAATTGTCGAGGTAAATTTCTATTTTAGTTTTTATAGTACCAATTTTAAATTACTCCTTCTTCGTTTGCCTCTGTTAAGTTCGTTCATACTTTCGTATACGAGTACATAAGTAAATAAAAAATTATTGCGTGCGTTTATAAAAGGGACTAAAAGAACATTTCTTTTAAAGCTTTCTCGTTTCCTTTAAACTTTTAGAGGATCATCATTGGAAGTCTTTGGTTTGCTAAACATGCTAAGTTTAATAATAGTTTAGATAGATGCCTAACCGTATTTTTAAATAAACAAACAGCTTCTTTGTAAATTGTAAGTACTGTTTTTGTTGTTGGAAATGAAATATATTGTTTGTACCTCTCCTACCTTGTGTGAATTAATTACATAATTATAATTCATATAGTTAACTACCATATACTCTCATTTGACACTTCACCCACGATGAAATCATACAACTGAACTCGGTTTTTTAGTATTGTAAATTAATTTCATACGTAGTTAAATTTTTAAGTTTACACGTAGGATAAACTCAATACTTTTACATTGCCCATTGTCTTATGCAGATTTATTCCTTCCTTTATGGTGCAACTTCTTCCCAATTAAAATTGTTGGGCAAGCTGATTTTTCTTTTTTGATTTTCTCATATCAGGATACAATTAGAACTTGATGTAAATAGAAATACACCCTTATTCTCGGTGGGATAATTTTAACATTACGGAGAGGATGTTAATTGGTAAAATAATTTAGTTTTGTGATGTACTGAATTTATTTTTATACATATCGACAATGGTATTTATGTGTAAGTACACGCTGTAAATTTTGTAGCTAAAGTTGGGACATTGCTTAGGTAGATTTATAATAGATTATGTAAATTATGTAATCTACACAGTCAAGATTAAGAAGACGATTTGTCAGCATTTTTTTGGTTCTCTATTATAAATCTACTCAGTTTATATATTATTTATATTATACTAATGTATGTAGCTCCAAAGGTTTTATTGATTTTTATGTATGTAATGTAATAATAAAGATTGACACTCTCAACTATCAACCTTCTGATTTTTTCAGAAGAAGAAACTGATTAGGTTTGATTGATTTTCTTAATTGCAGAAGCTGTTTTTAAGTCAGATCACTCCACACACCAGAACTTTGCCTTCGCATTAAGTCCTCTTTGTTCAGGTCTACCACATTAATATCTCGGAGGTCCGGGAGAAGATCAACAACTCCGGAGTCATTGGAGGTGCGTCTGTTCCCATTGTCGAGGTTGCCGTTGTCACCTGGGACGGGGAGAAGAGGCGTTTTCAAACTTGATGATGCTCCCACTCCTGTACAGGAAGTGAGGGATGATGACACAGCCATAGTCTCCGAAGGGGGAGGCGGAGGATTCTTTCGCCAAGTTTCTAGCCTTCCTACGTCTTCTATTACGACGAGGAACAACTCTTTTTCGGGAGATCGAAGTTCACTTCTTAAATATTCTATAAGATTATCAGTTGATCCGATGGATTCCGGTTTATCGAATTTAGAGTCTAGATTGTAGAAATTATTCCGGCCGGAATCCCGTTCCGTGATTGATGGCAAGTTGCGAATTGCCACCCAATGTTTGCGCTTGATGGGTAGGGCCAGCCAACCCAATTTACATTCGGAGGGGATATTTAGGATGAAGCCGTAAATGTTGTCGAAGTTTAGTTCTTCCGAAGGGTCTCTGTAAAATAGTAAAGCAAGTTGGGGTTTAATTAGTACTCCACGATAAATTCAACACATGATACATATAGTTTTTCGCAGCGCGTGTTATAAAAATCTCCTTCTTACTTTCTTTTATCAAACCAAATCGCTTCTAGTTTCTTCTGCTGTAGGGCAGTCATGATAACATTAATATCATAGTTTCCCAAACCGAAGACAGACTTGTGTGGGTTGACCCAAGAGTTTGGATCCAGTTCGCTGCAAATTTTGTCTAAATCCTCCTGCTTAAACGCTTTGGCGTCCTGAAGTAGGAAATAAAAAATAAAGCTTTTAGTACGCATGCTTTTATTTATACCCACAAACTATTTGTTTCACATCTTCTATATAAAGTGCTAAGATAATAACACTAACCTGAAGTAGGTTGTTGAGAGCATGAAGAGCACATAAGGATTTTACCTGAATAGATAGTAGTTACAAATAGCCATTCATGATTAATTCCATAATATCAAAAATATCCAAAAAAAAAAGGAATGACGTTTTTTTTTTTCATTTTAAAACGCCATTTTAAGTACGTACCTGTTTTTCATGATATATTCCTGCTCGCATGTTTTTGATAATGGCAGTAGTGCCAGGCGCAATTGGTTTTACAAGGTCTTCGTTGCAAGTTTTCACATCTACATTGGTATCAATATCATTAGTTGCTGATGACACAATCACGGCAGTAGCACTGGAAGGCGTTGTTTGTTGTTGAAAACTTATAGAAGGACTCGCCTTCACTTCACTCCTCCGTCGACTCTCACAAGCCTTATCACTACTCCCACTCCGCTCCAATTTACTTTCACTGACCTCTGGAGCAGCAGTAGCAGCACTTCCACTGATGCCGCCCTCCTTCACTGATTCAACAATCCTCGCCTGCTTCTCCCTCTTTTTGGTTAAATAGTCTGAATCTGACTCGTTATCCTTCCAAGCACAACAATACTCACACAAATACGTTGTAAAAAACTGTTCCGCCCCCTTTCCAATCCGATTTTTCCAGGAGAAAGCACCACCACCCCCTGCCTTAGCTTTGAGAATGGCTTTACTGTTGACCTTTTTACTACTTTTCCGTCTCCCCCTTTTCGTCGACGTTGAAGAAGTTGTTGTCGAAGTCGAAACTAAATTATTATTCTCAGAAGATCCTCCCACTACACTTGCTAATTTTCCTGGTAATGTCGAATGTGACGATAATGCCAAAATTACTGCTCCGTCACTCCCCTCAGAAACTGTATTATTAATACTATTGCTATTGTATCCGGATGAAGCTACTACATGAGAAACGGCAACTACTTCCTCTCCAGTTACAGAGTCTCGTTTCCCTGATGCAAGAATTCGCATTTATACCCCTTTTCAGTTAGAAAACGTTATCGTTTGAAAAAAATAATCATAATAACTATTTTAATACGGGGAACAACTCAATTGAAACCTAAGTATTGCTACTTATATGATCTAATTTTCCCATAACAATACATACCGTTATAATTCAAATTAAACTACATACAAGGGGGAAATTAGTGGAATGATTAGAAAAATAATTAACAAAGGAACCCGTCGACGTCCCACCCTACACAGTTGTTATAGGACAAGTATCATTTTGTTTCTCTTTTGGAATTTGCTCCTACATTTCAGCCTAATTCCTACATTCCTAAATTAAGTTGTTAGCTTTCACCTCAGGTTTAGTTCTCAGGAAGAAAAATGTCTCCAGTCCATACACTGATGATGATATATTTAAGCCTTTACTTATGTGCGTTCGTTCCTCCTGAATCCAAAAAGTGACCTTGACCTTCACAACTTCCTTCTTAACTCTCTAGACCTTACTTAAACTTGCCAGCTACCACCATTAAGAATATATATATGATGAAGATCAAGTTGGAAATCAACTTTTTTTTAAAACACCAAACAGGAAACCTGGTTTGATCTTAAGATCATCCCACCAACAAGACCAGCATATCGCCACCTGTTCTATTCTAATTTTATCCGGATGGGATATAACGAAATATGAGCTTTCTCTTCTGGAGAAATGACTATACAGATAGAGAGAAACTTTTGTTCTTATATGGCGCACGCCAAAGCTATTGAAGTCATGAGACTTGTGACTTGACTCCTATCGTCGCCAGTTGTGTAGATCAGAGATCCTCTTTGGCGAATGGAGAATCAGAATATCACCCGATGAAGGAGTATTATAAAAGTTTTCTTCTCCCTTGAAGCTTTCCCTCACGTCAGTCCATTCACTTTCTCTCCTCTCATGTTCCATTCACCATTCCACATCCATCCACCTTGATCTCCATCAACCCAGTCCCTCTTTTGTTCCCAATATTACATGGATGATGAGGGCTCTATAATAGATTAGTTTCCTTTCGGAATAGTAGTTACTTTTTTTTGGCCGAGATTGAGATTTGCCTTTCAAAAGTCAGAGTGGCAACTGGCAACAGAGCAGCAGATTGGATTGTAGGACATTTTTTCACATGAGCAGAAGGACAGCAGCAACAACAACACCTTTTCAATTTCAATTACATCTTCTTTGTGCATTACGTGATTTATGTTGATTGGCCATGATTGATAATTTAAATAACAAAAAAAAAGACTTCTTATTAGTTATTATTCCATTTAGCCCCTTTACAAATATATTTTTTCTTATATCTCGTGCACAGAAGAAAAAAAAACATACTTTCATAACTTTGTAAATACATCCAATCCATTTCAACATTTCATATTATTATTGCATAGCATACATACGGGCAAAAAAATACATCAGAGAAGAGAACATGAACTCATATGAGCATAGGTAAGTTTTTTTATAGTAAAATAGTTGGACTTGGACTATAAAAAACGATAACATAACCATATATGTAAATATGTACGTGCACTTCA
>JAQGAI010000581.1:0-19034 GCA_034696905.1 Lepidocyrtus violaceus
CACCGTCCAGCACGTTGATTTTTGATGCTGTCAAATACTTTCCAATCGCTGCCGTGTGGTCACTCCACACCTGGGACCGCTTCCCGTATGTGAAGAAAAAAACAATATGTGGGACAAAGCATCCAGCTCTGTATTTACATACAAAAAAAAGGGAAATCTGTAGTTGAATTCTGTGGATTATTTAATCAATCCGATATTTATTGTTGTTCGAATAAATAGTAGCTAAACTACTGTCTATCTAAAATTATAGCCAAGAAATTATTTATAAAACATTACCCCATTATCATTACCTTTTTTCGGTTTATTATTACCATATTTTTGTGACATTCTGGAGAAAGTTTCTGAAATTCCCGAGTAGATGAAAGCGGGAGAAACCTGATAGTGTGGATGGCCGTGTGTGCATACTTCCGGGCATATTTTTCCAGGATTCGCTTCATGGATCGAAAGTCATTGATTCTGGCTGTAAGGTATAATGTAGGTCAAGTAGATGCGCAATAAAATATCCATTTCGTTGCAACACCCTTTAGCTT
This sequence comes from Lepidocyrtus violaceus, assembly GCA_034696905.1. Classification (NCBI taxonomy): domain Eukaryota; kingdom Metazoa; phylum Arthropoda; class Collembola; order Entomobryomorpha; family Entomobryidae; genus Lepidocyrtus; species Lepidocyrtus violaceus. The sequence continues at coordinate 531 of JAQGAI010000581.1, forward strand.
ACACATTAGCGAAGTTTACACATTAGCTGGAGAAAGCTACTGATTTAAATATTAAAATTACTACTAATTAACTGCATTATCAGAATAAGTACGTAATCGTAACTTGCATTTGTTCTAAAAAGTGACTCGAGTGAAAACACGTTTCTGTTCTTCAACTTTCGTAGCGACCACGACCACATGGAGAATTGCGTGATAGTTTTTGGCCACGTGTGTGCAGTAAAACCGCGTGTAAAAAATGAACAATGTTTTTTACTTTGTGGAGAAGCATGTTTTTCTACTTGACGAAAGGGGGAGTGAAAATTAGTAAATTTTAAAAAAAGATTGTAATATGTAAGACACTTTTACATACCGAGTGACACTTATAGTGGCAGTTGTCTGTGTTTTTAAGTATGTCAAATGAGTTGACAAATTGGAAATTAAATGTGAAATATCAATTTGTGTTTGCATAAGTAAGGATCTGCTTTCACTGCTTACTCATCTTTCGTAAGGTAAATAATTATAATTATATTTTAATTTCTGAAATAATTATAGCAAATCTTATACAGAGCATGATGTTGTCTATTTTTATTGACACATATATAGGTTAAAACTGAGGCTGACGTTTCTTGAGATTCACTCATGTGTTTACTTGGTTGTTTTCTTTAGCTTGTTATCACATCGCTGACACGGAAGGCAACCGGATTGGTCTTGACTGCTCCTTCAACTTGATTCATCGTCAACTTCAGCCACACATTCTTTGTTGGCCGTGTGGTGGTCTGTTGATTTGAACTATACCTATTTGAAGCTGTGCATGCATAATGCATATTGCATGTGCAAATGTGCACTTTTATTTTCACGTGTGCTATATGTCACGATTTTTACGAGAAATTACTTCAACATCTTGCATTTTTTATTCATCTACTTTCTTTACTAGTACCTATTCTCAATATGCAAAAGAGTAATAATAATATGAATGCTCGTGATGATCCATAAGCCAGTTTCATACACGGGAAAAAATTCTTCACATTTCATTAATTTGTCAAAATTAGTCTGATTTTATAATTTCTTCCCATTCTATTCTAATACATAAGTAGAGGATAATCTAGCAGTAATACTGCAATCCAAGGTAGGTAAAATTAATTTATTTTTCTTCATCAATCAACCTTGAAACACTTTTTTGAAGCCGTAAGCTTGTATAGCTGCAACTAATTCGTTGAAAACTACAGGTTTATAATTAAGTAATCGGAAGTGTCTCACATATTATGGCAAATCAAGGAAACCCGTCATTCCATAAAAATTAGTATGCATACTGTAAATGCGCATAGTTTGTCTTCATAATCTACAGTAGCTGTCAACAACTCGCCTTGAAAGCATTAAGAATTAGACCGATCAAACCTACAGTGAATTTATATGTTATGAAAATATATCGACTGTATTTCTAGCATTTCGTTACGTAATGAATTAAAACACATTAAATATTCAAGAGCACGCCCAGTCTACAACTCAAAATTCATTTTTCGTCCATTACCTCTTCGTATTTTCTGAAACGTCTGTCTGAAAAGGTGTTTCACCCGACCCAATGTTTGTACTTAATTCTCATTCACCTCCACATGGAAAACCGACTTTCTCTTTATATTTTTCTTTCCTGTGCTTCTTACAGTGATAATGAGAAAGGGAACTGTCGTCATTCTGGTTGGTTATATTTCGGGGACTCGGTCCTCTTATCTTGCTATCATCAACCATTCGTTACTACAATCATTTCATTTTCAGTGATACCTATCATTATCATTAAAGTTAGTCGTTATTTGGGAAAAGTAAATAAATAAATGTTTACCCATCGAATCTTCTTTCAAGGAACAGACCGTTCCGCTTCATGCCTCCTCACACTCACACTATCCTACCACCTTTCTATCTTTGTCGTTTGAATTTTCTTCTGACAATAAATGAGAATGTGGGCCCTCACCAACCAACATGAGGGGAAACAGGAAGTACTTGAAAGAGTAATGAAATGCGGGATGGGTGACAAGGCTGCTTTCTATATGTACATAGGTAACGCTGTCTGACTGTGGCCGTTCACCTATGGAATGGAGAAAAATATATTTTCAATAATTTACTTTGTATCGGTCATCTAACTGCCGTTTTAGGTTGACTATTGACTATACTACCACGCTACTATGAAAAGGAAAAAAATGTCAGGAGAAAGTGGTCAGTGCACCGATCTAAATGCCTACGCACAGTTTCCTCCACATTTTCATAGAAAAACTCGTCCTCCCACTTTCTCCCCTGTCAATATGCTTTCCCTCTAGATCAGGTAAACAATAGTGTTGTGCTGTATGGTTCCCTCTGACCATTAAAATGCTTCTGAAGAAAGTAAATTGAGTAGATTTTCTGAGTGAGTGTGAGACTCCTTATTTCCGCCTTTCCTCCGTATTTTTATTTCCGTACCAAATGTATACAAAAATAGCCACTTGATCGATCCCTTTTTACCTAAATAAAACAAGAAAAATGGGAAACAGTTTGTGCTTTCTCCACACTTCTTTTCTCACTCGAGTCAGACAGATCCGACCTCCCAACTTTTGTTCTATTGTTCGTTTCACTACGTCGTAGTTGCAGGTTGAATTGTTTGATGCCTTTATGTACTAATTCAAAAAGGTAACAATTATAATAAATTTCATGACTTCATCATTCATATCCTGAATAGTGTGCAGATCAGCAAAAAATAAAATAAACAAAAAGGGTTCATTAACTTTATAAGCGTTTGGCTGCCTAAAATATATCAGCATTCTATGTATTCCGCCATAGCCCATACCTGAACAATGTACTTCCTGATTTTTAGAACGTCAACGATGAAAGTCATTACAGTTCATTCCCTTCCTGGTTGCAAACTACTTTAGCATTTATTACAGAATGCTGAACCCTTATCATTCATCATCATTCCTCCAAATTCCTTCGTTTTTGTTTAGATATGACGGAACGGTAATTTTAAACAAAGAAGCATAACGAGCTTTAAAATGTTTGCAATTTTTTAATCAGCTTACAACAAAAAGCTGCCATTTTGCGATGCATGGAATGGTCACGTCAAACATTGCATTGTTCAAGTCAAGTGCTATGACTTTGCTTCCGTACTTTTATGTCCACTCGTGAAACTTTCACCTTAAAAGTCTCCATAAAACGGAGAGAGAACAAATGTGGCCTGGCTTTAGTTCGGTAGCCTTTCTACTAGGTAACTTTAAAATGAAATGGATTGGAATCTGCCACAGTAGCAGCGTCACTTTTGTAACGGAAGTTTTTACAAAGTGCATGAATGCAATGAAAAATAAAACTACAGTGGAACATTTTATGTTTGTACCTGAGTCATATAGATTGCTATTGTATTTAGTATACATTTTTACAATTCAAAACTCATTCAAGGAGAAAGTCCTTCATATATCTAAGTACAATAATAATAACTACAAATATGTTGGAAGAAAACTATTTCTCCTTATTATTAGCCTTTATAACAAACAATAACAATGGAAATCCGCTATAACCATATATCTCACTCTGGTTATTACCACTCACAGTTAAATTATACATGTGTCCGGGCTGCATAAAGCCATTCATTTTCGGGTTTTTACTATATGTCCAAAAACATCCAAACAATCATTAGGATATTAGAGTCCCTTGATAAGTGTATGAGTATGGTCATGGTGGCTGTCTAGAAAAATGTCCAAAATACCGCCTTTCTCTTTTTTCCTCTTTTTTCTTTCTCTCTCTCTCATCGTCAGTATTTTTCATGCAAGAACACATTCTTAATAGAATTTTCGACTGTATCATCTTAACTACAAGTTTTTACACGAGGACAAAACCGCCGAGTTACTATATTTATTCTACAGATATATACACCTATATACTTTCTCCATCATTTATATAGCTGATTTGTAGTAATGGTCATTTATTACATACCTAAACAACTTTCGATTTAGTTGTAAAGAGGATGTTGGTGTGAAAGGTGAATGACTAGGTTTTAGTGCATGTGTAGGCTGTTACTACAACAGAGCAGAACAGGGTATTAAAAACCAGACAAAGCTACTACGGAGGTGGCAATCCATTTCTGGGATCCATATGAAAATTAAACTCCTTCCTTCCAAAGCTAGTTTGTAGCAATATAAGTAAAATGTACACACTCACAATCAATCACTTTAAAAGTAATGTAAATTTTACATGCTCACCCCTCTACCACAATCCATTTCATTAGATCGGAGAGAGAAATAAGCGCGTGTGTAAATTTCTCTTTCTTACTATTTGTTTGTTTGTGGGAATCGTTATATAATCCCATGAAAATAAAAATGGTATGCAATATTACACCTCCATGCATAAGCCGACATGCATGTCCCATGTAAAAATGTCTGTACGTGTTGGTATTGTATATAAAGAGAGAGAATTTTGAAAACGAACACTTGTAGGAAAAAAATGCCAATAAATGCTCCTTCAAGTATATATACGTATGGTCACGGGTATGACTAAGCTATGGTCACTCCAATATGCATATGAGCATTAATATCCTAAAAGGCCACTGACTGCAAGTGAAAGTTACACATTTTTTCTCCTTCCCACTTCGGCTTTTCGCATAGGCAGGTACCTAGGTATTCAATATTCAGCATGAGACTCCGTGAAACAAATTGCATCATTAGTTTGTTGTTGGTCGTTCCGTCAGGTGAAAAATAACTGGACAGTGGGACAGGACAAAAGCCCTATTCAATCCGGTAAATTTGTCAGTTATCCATTCATGTTTCCTTTAAAAAAAGCAAGAGGAACAAATTGACAAGGAAAAACATTGAGTTAGTTGGGATGGGGGAAAGCGATTTAATTATCGTACATTTTCATTCCGGAATCGTTCCCTTGTCTTCATGACAAGGCCCAAATTAATAGCTTTAATTGAACAAAAATTGGAAAGTGGACCCTGTGGGGAATAACTAAGTTTTTAAGATAATTACTCCCGTTTTACACATTCCCGTTGGTGTGCAAAATTGTGTCCAGTGAAGGAAAATTTAGGGGAAAAAGCAGTGAATTAATATGAAAAACACGACACATCAGTGCTCCTTCCCACATCGTTAACAAGTGTGAATTGGCTTGATGTGCAGTTTTTTTTGTGTGGCTCCCTTCTCAAAAGAAATCCTTGAGTGAATCCAGAATAATAATGTGAAATTGATTCCCCTATTATTACTACCATCGTAAAAATTTTTTTTAGGTCCCAGTGAGTTTTGTGCCAACCATTCATGGCTCTTATAGAAAAGGTGAGAATCAATGTGTGACAGCCGAGGTCGAAAATACAAGCAAGCAATAACTTAGGAAGAAGCAAAAGCCGTCTCTGTATACAGCGGTGACATTTTTTATGGCTAATTACATCCATGCACATTCATTCATGTCTCCTTCGACTTTGGGCTGAAAAAAGAAAACATACCTAGTGGGGAAAGTTAGTTGGTGGAATTTTTCTTACAGGACAGGACAAAAAAAAAGCTGTCGACAACAAAGAAACTTTCTCCCAGCTTAAAACTCTATATCATGTCATGGCATGGTTGCACATGAAGTTAACGACGTGACGCGACGTTCCCCTGTGAAAACGACGTTGACAAAACAGACGCAACCAGGGAAGAGACAAGATACCTACCCAACTACCTCTCTTGGTATTATGGGATTATCAGGGAAGATGACTCTGTGAATATGATGATATAACCAGCTCAACTGAAGGGAAATGTATAGCCGACGGGGTGTAATGTCTCCACCCGCAAGGTTTTCATAGACAAAACAAAACTTTCATGTTCGTCCTTCCATCCAATGTTCATGAGCGAGCGTAGCTACCCATCTGTCACTTACAAGACAAAAAACGTAGACCAACTTTAATGTGAATCCCGTGCTGTTCTTAAATTTTGGGGACCTTCATGCATAAAAATTGCATTCCCTCTGAATTAAGCAGATTTACGATTATAATCTAATAAAATCCTCCGTAACTTGAAGAAGAAGCCAACTTATCTCATCCCATTCCAGAAGTTGAACTGTATGAAAACTGGTATCTAATCTAATTATCAACTTTTTTTTATTCATCTCCAAGAACTTTCACGAAGAAAAAAGGCTGAAGAGAAGGTCGGGAAAATTATTACTGAAGTGCCACTACTGGAATATGCTTTTAAATGACTAATTTGGGGCCGGATTTGGAACAAGATCGTCATCAACATCATCAAAAAGAAGAAGAAAGTCTGGCGAGGTGCATTTAAGAAATGACTCAAAATATTGTACCTGATCCTTTCAGCAAAAAAATGCATTAAACATAACTGGAATGATCCACTGCTAAAGTAATAAAATCTGTAATCAAAGTCGATAATTTTCACTCTTTATCGTCATATGAAGCTTAATTAATCTACTCACGTTATCCAACATATTTGTTTGAACTTGTGCTACCTCTCTGGAATGCTTATGAAAAAAGTGAAATTTTTAATATTGGAGCCCTCACTTATCTTTAAAAAAAACCTGAAGGAACAAAGTTTTTGGCCTAAAACCATTGCCCGTTAAAAGTCGATGATTTTCCTCGGTTTGGGTGGGTAGTTGCAAACCCTTAATTATCCATCGATAAAAAAAGAACGACCAACAATTATCCCACGTGACTTTGACTTTACATAGCCCGAAAATAACTTGCCCCGACACCTTTATCAATAGCCTGCTTTCTGCCAAATTTCCCCCCTCGTCTAATGGTAAAAATAAAGTTTGAAAATAAATGTGGCCATGGGATGCGGAGTCAGCAAGGAGGATGCCACCGGCGTCTTAAATAATGCGGTGACGCAAAACGGGAGTGCTCATCATAACTCAAACGGACATACAGATCCAAACAAAGGTAACCCATAAAGTTAGAAGTAACAAGCCTACTTACAAGTTTACTTACATATTTCTACATAATATACCATATAGCTAGTGATGATGAAGGATTAAGCTAATTAAGTGGTGTATATACGATTAATTACTTTTAAACTAGCATAATAATAATAACTATTTATGTAATATAAGTGAGTATATATGAAAAGAAGGTAATTATTCGAAATTAATGGAGTGCTCAGCGAACAGGTGCATAAGTACACAACAACACAACACGGTACAAAAAACCCATTCTTGAATGGCAACAATTGCCCTTTTTATTACGCTACCTTAAATGTCAACCTTTTGATTGGTGTTGCTACTTTAGGGAGTGTAAATGAAGAAAAAAAAACTTGCGAATGAATATAAATGACAAGATTCCTATTTGGGAATGTATGGAAATGTCAATGAAAAATACATCGGAACTAAATAAAATATTATGCATAACACAACAGGGAAAGCACTTTTTCCATCAGATAAAAGTAACTATAAATAAGTATATGCGATACGTAACACACTTTAGCCATATACGTATGATTGTCCCCGGGCTGAAGAATAAAAGTGAAGCCAATTCAATTCATCCTTTGTGAGCTTTCGCTATTTGTGTAAATAAGTGTGCCATGTAAGTAAATTGCTTGGCCCTATGTATTTCTATTTGTATTTCCCTATTTATACCTATTTGAAATTGTTGGTATTTACTTAGGAGAAAAATAATGGCTTTCACCATGAAAATACTTTTTTTATGGGCTAGCCCCTTCATTCTCCACAGTTTGAAGAAAATTGGGTTGAAGTTTCTTTTCTTATCTATAGCTTATACCTTATTCTGAAATAAAAAGAGAGTTGAAGGCTTTGAAGGACATATTAATAAAAGGAAAATGGAGCAGTGGAAAATGGGAAGGTTGGTCGGAAGAAGTTTTTCCCCCTTTCTTTTAAAATGTGAAGTTTTCTTTGGCTGATACTGATTCTGAATGGAACTGGAAGTAACCTGCTGCTCCCGGTGTATTCCTCCAACCTATCAATGTCAAACAGCTAATGGAAAAAATGGCGATGTGATAGTAGGAGGATAGGGTTTCCATTTCCTCCGTTGGTAAAAGTGTGCAGCGGATAGTTTTCATCGCACTCCATTCCGGATTTCATGGCCAAAAGTTTGAGAGTTTTTTTTTCTCACCTGGATTGCATAGGCCGACATGACGTGACATGGCTATAGAAAAGCTCGTCCTTCCTTTCTCCATGCAGAAGAGACAATTCAGTTGATACGCTCTCATATATTTGTTTTTCCTTGTCCCACAACAGGGGAGCAAATTCCCTTTAATGGCTTTTGTCTGGCAAAAATTTATGTGGGAGCATCGGAGCAGGGAATAAATAGAACTAAAATGCAATTCAATCTTTGTAGCTAATTTAAAGGGAACGAGAGAGAGAGAGTGTTGCTGAAACTAAAATCTATCATGGCGAAATTAATGGGTCGCTGCTGTGGCTGTGACTGCTCTTGTGCTTTGCATTCATTCTGATATATTTGTAAACGATTTTTGTTGAGTAAGCAAATATAGTTTCCAGATTTCAATCCGATTTATTCCAGAACATTTTTATGACCCCGTGTGGGTGGATTGGATGAATTAAATTGGATTAAAAAAGTAGCGAAAACATAGAGCTATTAACCTTCTTTCGAGTAATTTATGATGTAGGTACTTATACAAATGGAAATGGAAATCAAAATGTCAGTGTCATTTATTAGGTAAAATTAATGATAGGGTTTGATTATTTTAATGTTAGAGAAAAGTTTTAATGCAAATTGGGAAGGGAAGGATTTTTGGTTGGTGGGAATTGGAATTATATATCCTTCCACTTCAAAACTGTCATAGCCGTACCGGCCTTTTTTTCTTTTTAATGGTCTTTTCTAATTCAATGCATGCACTCCTATTTACCTTAGTCATTTGGTTGTTGGCTGAGCACTTGACATTTTGTAAGCAAGGTCGAAGTGAATAGACTTGAAGGGAATTTGAGTGTAAAACCTGAAATACTTCTGTGGTATGACGTTTGCATACTTACGTATATGAATGGTGTTCTGTTTAAATATATATTAAAATCTTTAATCAGCACCGTTTTACTGTTTAAGAATCTTGTTTAATTTTTAAGCAGTTTCTTCCTTTCCTTTTTCCATTCAAGTGATTTCTATTTTTACATAAAAAGCTTTTGAAGCATTGCGACTCTTTCAATTGAATTCAATCTACTGGCATAATTCTGCAATCCGAATCCCCCATACAGCCTTATGCAAAGGTTGCTGTATAATATTTCATAATAAAAAAAAAATTCAGACTTCAAGGGTTATACCTACGTACTTTCTCCTTTTTTACTGAAATTGGGTAGATTTTTAAAACATCTCAAATCACGTAAATGTCCTTCCTCATGACAATTTCCAACTGGGCCAACGATAATGACAGTATATGTCGTGGGCGGAAAAAAAATCTATTTTTTTCTCTCTTCTGCGCTTTTAATAGTCTTGCTGTCTTCATGATATATGATGGAGGAACGGAAATGAAATATTCATTTATCTCTTGTCTCTCTTCTCAAGTCTGTGAGTTTCCGTTTCCTCAAAAGTGAAACAAGTGAAAGTAAGATAAGAGTGGAGGTGGAAAGAGATACTTGACATGAGAAATTTAATGGGTACTTGCAAAAAATGATCCAGCATAAGATAGTTACTCAGAATGGATATGGGTGGATCTTGTTAGAGCTTTCACAATCATTTCCAGATAAGAAGGATGCGGTAAATTTCTTTACATTTCTTAATGAAATTACTCATACCATCTCAAGAAAAAGGTCCGAGTTTCGGAGAGATAATTTCATCAGAGAATTAAGGAGGGATATGTGATATGATAATGGATGTTGGGCACCATATCTCACGCTCAATTTTTTTTCGGAATATGAGACAACCTTATTGGCAGTGTCATCTGTTTTTCAGGAATAATTTTGAAATATTCTCTGCATAATGTAACCCAGAGGAGTAGTTGGGAGCAAGTTGTATATGAGGTTAATGAAGGAACTTTGGCCATTTTTACCTTATATTACGACCACAGTGCCCAAATGTCTAAAACGGTTTCTCTGTCTACAGCGAAAAAATGTTGCTTTGTGGAGTTTTGGATTTTTTCTTTTAAATTTACGTTCTAAAAGCTCCATCTCAGACAAAAAAAAGTAATTTATACTTTCTCCATTCCTCTTAATGGTTCCGAGTCCACTATGCAATCAAAAGTAGACTCGCCACAGGGCGTCCATTTTCTTTTTTGAAGTTTCTTTTGTTCACCCTGCACCGGCAGGGTAACGACGACTGTTCATACGGAAGTAACGAATTTACAAACAATGTTCCCGTATTTTTATTTTTATTTAAGCAAGTCAACAGAAAGTCGTTTAATAACTTTCAATTTTCTTTAGGACATTTGCACTCCGCCAATTAGCCACTAGATGGTTAGGTACTATAGTACGTGGTATATGAGTTCAACCAATAATTCGGCTTAAGATTGACAGTGATGACACCTCATTGAGAACTTCTGTGAAGTTCTGTGATTCAGTAATAAAGGAAATCTTGTAATTTTCTGATAATTGTTTTCATGCCCTTGCCCTTTGATTTTACATTAAATTGGAATCTTCCGTGATTTCATGTTTTGTAAAAAAAATAACAATAAAATGCATTATGGGAAATTCGGATAAAGCCATTCAAAAAATCAAATGTGTTAACCAAACATGCACTATTGCATTCTCAATAAATATTGATTTTTCAGGAGATTATAACAATGAAACGGCAACTGCGCAGTTTAAAAACACGAATTATAGCTACTGTACTTCCACCAAGTTTTTGGAATGAGTTCAAAATTTGCTTTGAGGGTACAAATACAAAGAAACTCAAAACCCGGCTAATTGAAATCTGACATACTCGTCTCAACTGGCCATGGACTTAATAAGTAGCAATCTTACCCATTCCTTTTTACAATTCCATTCTATTGAATTTTCATTCTAAAACTTTCCAATACAAATAACTCCTTCACACGCATTTGTCCTAAAAATCTTTTGCCCCCCCTCCTCATCCATTAAAAACCTGAACAAAAGAACAAGGCGCTTCTTTAATACAATGCATTCAAGTCTCGAGTCAAGTACTTCTAATCCATTTCTTTATCCAATGCAGTACATATCCACAAGCTCTAAAGTATAAAGGGAGGACCTCCATGTAAAAAATGGAACTCCAATTCATTATCGCTATCATTTCTTCACCACCAGCCATATGTACGCATTCAACTGGCCTTTCACCTTTCTCCTTATATTGTGTACAGATTGCAGATGGCTGATGTGTTTTTTTTTCATTCTTTCGTCTTATTTTTCGACGAACCATTTTCTCGACCAATCTGGAGCAATAAAAGTATCACACTCGGTGCTTACTATAGATCCATAGATTTTACTGCACATACAAAAAAAGCATCCGTACTTTGGTATGGACAGTAAATGAAAAGGGAAATGGAATGCATTGTTTTCTTTTCCATAGGATTTCCCTCTTTACGCTACACCTACTACAAATGCCTAAGCTCAAAAGCAATTATTATGGAGGAAGTGATATCGGTATAGTATAGTCATACATATCAGATGTGTAAAATAAAAACTTTCACCCAAAGCAGAAACCACGGCACGGACACGGAAATTCTATAAATAACGAAGTAGGCATGGTGGAACAATTTAATATGGGAAATGGAAGAACATATTCATGTACATAGGACCAGTCCAGGTGAGTATTTTCTCTTCAGTCCGGCGGATGCTGATTGCCATTGCCGTTAAGTGGATAGCCAAGCCAAGGTATTTATTATGAGGAGAGAAACTGGAGCAAACAGAAAACTTAACCCCGGTTTTTGTTTTCCCTTCTCGTTTCTTCATGCATAGGCATGGAGTTTACTCTGGTTTTTTAGGGAAAGGTTTATTTTATTATCGGATTTTTCTCCATGCAAATGTAGCATGTGAGCATTTTATTGCAGTACCAAAAGTTTCATACACCTTTCACTTTCTTCTCTGTCGTATGAGTACAGTGAGTAGATTTTATTTTACCCACGTTCGTTTTTTTCTGCTGAAAATATGCTGATGATTATGATTATGATGACGGTGGCATTCGAAAGAGAGTGAGAAAGCAAACAAGCTTTTTTGCTAATACATTTTTCTGTACTATAATACGGCAATCATCAGCGCTGTCTACTCCCCGATCGCTGGCCGGAGTTGACGCGACACGCTCCATCCTACAAAATTCACAACAACTTGCACGCAATGAAGCGTTTCGCTGGAACCCTACTGTTTTCTTTCCCCTTATATGTTGTTTGTTGGCTCTCGCTAAAATGCCTACTTACTTACTCACCTACCTTAGCCAGGTATTTTAAAGATTCGCTTCATTTGCAACCTTGTCCACGAGAGGGTAGTCCCTAGAGCATTTCTTCCATTATTCACACAGGTGTGCATCTTAACTGGATTTTATTTACAGTAGCGAAGAAGAAAAGTTTTTGAATGATATGAGCTGGAATACGTAGTAAAAAAACTGATATCCCATGCCATCCCAATGATAACGGAAGGATGGAATGATGATGAAAAAGCTTCTTCTTCTTTGCCTTCTTCACATGTGAAGGAAAAGGCTTGAGAGCGTGTACATTATTATTACATTAGTCCTTTTCATTCTTCTCCTTTAACTCCTCCATTTCCTTCCCTTTCTTGTTGGAAGAAGACGAGGAGAAAAAAATGAAAAGCTGCTTTTCCTGTTTTTACATCAGATTCTTCTAGTTCAATCAAGAGAAAGCGACTGAAAGTGCATTTCTCTTTTCATTAAAAATGTATTGGAGGAGGATGTATCGACATTTTAGCATCGTACTTTTTCCCGGAGAAAACAACAAACGTTCGCACATTTCCTTTATTGATGATCTACAAGATATTTTCTTCTTCTTTTTTTTCGTATTCCTTGCTGATTTTTACTTACACGTGTTAAATGCTGCTTGCTTGGATTAAAGTTTGAAGCTTAGAAGCTGGTGGAGTTCTGGGGAAAGATGGAGACGTAAGATAAGATAAGATGAATAATATTGAAAGATGGGAGCAGATTACGCAAGGAAAAGGATTGAAAGATGGGGACGTTGATGGGGAAATAAAAAGCCAGCTTTTCTCCCAACAAATATTTCGCACTAGTCATGAGAGTCATAGTTGAGTCGAGGTTGAGGTTCAACTCGGGATTCTATCTATCATTCCGGGAGTATTTTTTTAACATCCTGGTTGGTCAGGCGTGAAAAACGTGTACATGGCCGAGCAATAAATAAATAGATGGGCAGATGTCAGATCGGGTTAGATTCTTGGTTGGAGGAATGAGGAATGGGCAGCGTCAGTGTGTCGATCCGGTTAAAGACTTGTTTCCAGTTTCCAGCAGATGCTAGATGTGTGTGTGTGTAGGTACTTATATTTCTGTTGAATGAACGGTTGGAATTTTTTTCCTCTCTCTCTCCATCCATTCCAGTCTAGATCATCCGTCCACGTGCTGCATTAATACATAAACATATAACGACATGGCTTTAAAGAGGGGGTCTAGTATATATAAAAAAGGAAAGCGTGCTCAAGTTGAATCTTGGGAAAATGAAATTGGAGCAAGGACACATTATTAAACTGTCATCCAATTTTTCAACTCAGGCTGATGGAAATAAAATTGGGAATTTGAAATTAAATTACATGGAAGGAAAAGAGAGCTGGAGAGGACAGGAGGGACCTTTACCCATTTCTTTTACAATATTGTCACACAAATCACTTATTGGATCTCCGTTCCGAATTGCATTTGAATTCCCTCTTCACTCTTTTGAATGACAGGGATACGCGAAGGAGACAAAAATTATATTTTTAGGTACCTAATTCAGTTTTTTATATAAAATGGCTCTTATGTTTTCTGCACATTTTTAAAAACAAAAATCCTCATTAACCAACAATGTTACATGTTGCGCAATACAACATAAAATCAGTAATGTACAAGCGAGGTAGGTACAATTTATTTACGCTCCAGCTTCAACTTAAAGATGGACTAATGAAGTTCATCAGTCATCTGATGTCTCTCTAGTCCTTTCTCTACCCACTTCTGTCTTCTATTTCTCTCCGTAATGAACCAGGCAACCGATTCCTCCTCTCCCCGAAAATAATTTTCCCCAAGATAAAAGGAGGAAGAAAATGATGATGAGATGATGACCTTGGTGTTCCACCAGGAGGAGGTAAGACAGTTTCTTCTCCGCTGCTGTGTTGTCTTGTCAGTGAGAATCAAATGTGAAGCAAGACAAACCTTAAATATGAGCTTGTTTTCTATCGTATCTTGTCTCCTCTTTGCACATTCTATTCTATCTTTACTTACTTATTTATGAGACTGGTCTGGTTTTTTTTACCCAACCCATGCCTGTTCAAAACTACCCATCCTTTATTGATTCTTTCTGTCTGTCTTGCTTTCAAAACCTGAAGATACTTTGTGACATGAAAGCAGAACTAACAAAGAGAAAGGGATTTACCTTTCCCCTTCTTGCTCTTTCGTCCGTGTCAATTAACAAATGTCTAACAAAAAACTTATTATATTACTACAAACCGAGGAGCAGGACGCTTTAGACAGTTCTGTAGGATGATGATGGGATGATGGTTGATTTGATGTACTTTATACTTTCATCCCGGAATTCATTAACTTTTAGCCCAGCTTGTAACAAAGTATTTATTTACCTTCTTATGTATATCGTAACAGTAAGCCTAAATAATACTTAAGTTTACCCTTGACCGGCCTTACTATTACGTGTCATTAACCAAACTAACAAAAATAACTAACATACATGTGGTATGCCTATTTAAGTATAAGTAAAGTAAATAATTTATAAACTTCGGTACTAACAAAATCTTTCTAAAATGGTTCGTCGTCTGTTGTGAATCATCTCTCATTTTTAGAATTATCTATGTAGAACACGTAGAGTGTAGCCAAAATCATGTATAACACATGAATGAGTAGTTGGTAGCACATTTTTTTTTTAAATTACGTCATTTGAAATGTTATCAATATCAATTTTTGTTGTTTGTCTCAAAACAAAAATTCATGAAATGGACTGTTTTTTTCCTTTAAATTACAGAACACTCAAACGACCCTATTGAAGCCAACGACAAAAGCGCGGAGGCCGGCCCCACTCCAGAGGAGGGTGATCCCATAGAAAACAATGATAATCCTGATGCGAATGATCACGAACAAAACCCCTCCGATGTACCTGAAACAAAAGAAGAGCCCCAGAGATCTAATCCCCCCGAAGAAAACAACGAACTTTCAAAATCAACAAAAGAGTCTGAAACAGAAGGGAACACAACAGAAGACACTGTGGTGGCAGGAGGGGAAGCAGCACCATCACCATCACAGAAAGATAATGCAACTGAAGGGGCTCCAGCTGAACAGCCTCCAAAAGAGGAGGAAGCATCTGCCCCAGAAAAGACGAACAATGAAGGAGACTCCACAATTTCACAACAAACTGATGATGCTGGCAGCCCGTCCTCAGACAAGCCGCCAGGAAATACAGAAGAACAAACTCAAGGACCTGAGACGACAGACGAGACTGCTTCCGCTCCCCAATCAGATAATAACGATGAGAATAATACCAACGGTGGTGGTGATGGTGGAGGAGAAAATGAAACGGAAAATGCCTCCATTCAAGATTCCCCACCAACAGCAGACCCACAGAGTCCAGGAGAAAGCAACGAGTCATCATCATGTCGGGATGAGAGCGGGACAAGCCCAATTCAAAACGGAAATGACGTTGATGTCCCTATTCCAGTTTTTCCAGAGGCTACCTCCCAGCCCCAGCTTCCCTCTAAAATTGGGCATGAGAAGGGAACTGAAAAGGAAGATGATGAGAGCAATAACAATGATAACGGGAAGCTACTTTCAAGCCCTCCAACCACTCCGTGTCCTTCAGGAGGAGAACAAGGGAGTAGGAGCAGTTCCACGTGTGGTACTCGGGGAAACAGTCCCACTCCTGATGGCCCTGAAGGGAACGGGAATGATCCGGAAGAGGCAAGAATGCAGTCCCCAGAGCGGATCATCCCTGCAGATGAAATCCTTCGTGATGAGATTGAAAATGGAAAGGAGCAGCGGCAGCATCATCAAGAGAAAAATAGGAGCAGCAGTAGAAACAGTACCACATCATCAGCAACCACGATTATCAGCAGAGTCCCCAGTCCAACAGGAAGTGCCGCCGAGGGAGACGACAGTAAAAATGAGGAGGGTACTGCCAAAGTTGAAGAAAATAATGATGGGGGAGGCAGTGATGACGACGATGATAGCGGAGTGGTCGTCGAAGACAAAAAGAAGGAAGGCATTATTCCTTCAACAGAAAATGAAGAGGAAAATGGTGGTGGTGGTGGGGACGAGGCTACCGGCAGTGATCTCAGCGAAGGTGACGTGGATGCCGACATCATCGATATGGATGCTGCCGATGTTGAGGTCGAACCCGCTCTCCCAGAAACTTGCACCACTGCTGCTTCCCATTCTCCCTCCATTAAGGAGCGTCGTAAGGGTCTATTTGGTTAACTGTAAGTTTGGCTTTGGTCTCTCATCCTCCTCACCATTTTGTCTTTGCTGTTTCATCTCAAATCTTTGGCAAAATGAAAAAACAATGAAATATGATGCAATTTGTTTGTATTTCTCACTGGAGTAAGTATATCTACCAGGGATAGTCTACAACCGCAGGGCTTTGCTTTTTCGGTGTTTTCATCAAAAGGATGAATCCAGGTCAAAGCAAGTTTTTTCCCTTCAAATCACGCTTTAATAGTCCTGTCCCGTCCATGTTTATTCTGTTGTTTGTTTACTCCGGTTTTTTATTTTGGCCTTTTAACCGTCCCCATTCAACTTCATCAACTTGTTTACAAAACATTTCTCCCTCCTCCGGCCTATTTTATTGAGGCAGAGAAGAATGCCATTTCACTATGCGCATTTTTTCTATCTTTTTCATATGAATTCAATTCACTTTGTGAAAGCAAATTAGGAGTTCATTTAATGAGCCGGAAAAGGTCAGAGCGTTATAAACGCATCTTCATCTATGCCAGCCAGCCAGCTTCATCTAGAAAGAAAAAAGCAAAATGTTAACAAATAAGTGTATAGTGACAAGGCAAGCAAAAGGGAAGCTGAAAATAAGTAAATGAAAATCGAGTGAAAACTCCAGCGTTTTTCCTTTCCCCCATCCAATCCTACATAAAATAGTAATCAGAGAAAGGGATCCTCATCATCACATCGTGTGGATCAGATAAAACGGGAACTTTCTCCCGTTTAATTTTATAATGGAAATTTTGGTAGATGAACCTGAAAAACTCATCCAAGCAAACAAGTTCCACTGCTACAGCTGCTACCAATGCTACACTACACTTGTGTGTAATGTAACATGAGCGCTTCCAGATAAAAATCTAGTCTCCTTCCCTCCGGACCTGGAACTGTAATAATAAGTGGTGGTGGCGGTGGTAGTGGTGCTTGGTGGAAGAGTCAGGTCCGAGCAAAAATTCGTTTTTCATTTTGACTTTTCCTGTTTTTTATACCTCCCTTGGCCCTTTTGTGACTGGATATTAATGCCAGGCAGAGTTATATCAGAGATAGATCATCGTCATCATCATCGCCCTTCATTTTCCTCTCCTGTTTCTGTTACATCACCACCACCAAAACATTATCCTACTACCCACCAACCACCTTCTCCATTTTCCATCATCAAAATGCATACCACACGCGAAGTCCCAACCCAACTCCCCACACGAAACAACAGACAAGGCGACAAGAACTTTCCCTCAAAAATTCCAAAAGTGCACAAAAACAACTTGACGTTGTTGCAAAAACATGGTGTGGTGGTGATGGTTTTTTTGTTGTTGTGGGAGTCCTCTGGAAAATGCCAATTTACTAATGCACACTTAAGGATTCACAAAATATTATGGAGCATCTAAGCCATTGTGTACTTCATACACCATCATGTCATCGGCGACAACATAACAGAGAAAGCCCAGCCAACATAACACATTTTTGTACAGATGTACACCTAAAAAACGATAAATTATTAGCTTCACTAGTGTACCTTCCTTCTCCGTACTCCACTCCTTTGCCGTAGTCAGTAGTCGTTTTTTGATGTGGCAGTTCAGTTTCCTCCAAAAGTCAGTTTCACTATCCGCCGTAGCATTGCATTGCATTAGCAAAATATGTTAAACAAATTAGCTGTCTACCGTCACGTCATCCTTCGTTTAGGCTTCTATTTGTAATAATGTGATTTTTACAAAAACCTTCATAATTTAATCGCCTGAACATGCTCTCCTCATTTTCCCTTTTTGCTGGCATCCCCATTTTCATCGCAAATTTAGTCTCTTCTTCCTTCTCCACAAAACCCGTCCTATTTATTCCGTACCTATCTATATATGGTTTGGTTTGGAGGAAATGAATATGAAATGAGCCATTTTTTTTATAAAGAATGAAGCCAACCTAGGTAGATTCTGCTTACTCTGCCTCTGCAGTTTCCATTCCATTATTATTCGCAGGGAAAAAAGCGGAGCTTCCTATTCAATTCAGACAATCTCCATTTTCATCTAAAAAGATTGGGGACAAAATCTGAAAGGACGGGA
>JAQGAI010000582.1:0-19033 GCA_034696905.1 Lepidocyrtus violaceus
CCATCACCATCGGCTTCACTAACCTCCTCCACTTCCTCCTCATCTGACTGTTCAGCATTAGCACTAGCAATATTCCCATTCCCCGATTCTGATAATCTCTGACTCCCCTCCCCCTCTTCCACATCATCCTCTTCCTCCTCCCTCCATGCCATCTCCTCCTCCCGAATACCACCACCACCACTCCTCCCCAAAAACTCCTGCGGTAACTTCGTCAAGCCCATAAATGATAAAAGTAGTTGAGGACACCCTCCACCTACCTAACCTTTCCTCCACTCCCGAAAAGCTAAATTAAAAATCCTCCAAACTCCAAAACGAAACTTCTATTTTTTTTTAATGTTGCCAACCAACAACCAATTAACAAATTGAATTAAACTAAAACACTAAAAGGCCAATTTAAATAAACTACTGGTTCCAGAAACTTTTAATTAAGCTTGAGCTATGAGACCTGGCTATAACTAACTAACTAAATTTAATTTCAGTTAAGTTTTTTTTAAGTCTTTCTCTCTCGTCAGTCTGGTTTGTTTACAAAAAAAAATTAAATGGGAAAACAAACAGACAGACAGCGAGGAGACCGAGACCTTCTACGTAAATCTCTTTTTCTCTCAGCTGCTGCTGCTACACAAAATGAAACAAAATGCATTTATTTGCTTTTCAGCAAAAAGTCTAGCCGGCAAGTCAATTGCACGTGTGTGGACAGGAATGGAATGAACAGGTTCAGATCAGAAAGCAGAAGAAACGAGAAAACGATGATGATGATGATGATGGATGGGCATACCTTTCTACGTTAAATATAGAAAAATGCGAGATACCTTTTTCCATACATGGCCATGGTTGGGAAACCTTTGTTGCCTGTGCTGTGTTGGCTTTGTCTCCGTTCGTTTTTTTCTTCTTCACCAAACGCATCGCGTCTCCTCTCCTCCTCTCCATGATTTTGGGATAAATGAAATTGTTTTTGAGTGATTTTGAGAGCTTTTTTTGCGCTTGGTTAATGGTTGATTATTGATTATGATCGTTTTTTGAGTGAGGTGAGGTGTTAACTGATACAGTTTTATTTGGTCGTCGGCTGAGCAAAAATTATGGATGATAACGAAGACTGCTTCTAAAATACTGTTTGTTTTGTAAAAAATATTTGCTGAATTGTGTAAATAAACATGATGAGGTGAGTTAAAGACGACGGGATTTTTCTGAGTGTTTTGTTTGAAAACATTTATTTCGAGGGTATATTTTAAAACATTATTGTCGTTATTTTACGGAAGGAAACTCTGCTAAACACGTAATCTTTTTGTCACTTATGATTGAACAAACGTTGAATCAAAAATTAAACAAAAATTCATTTTTTTTACGAAACGATTATTAAATGACATTTTCATTCCTCAGATAAAGATTTATACCTTAATGCTCTGTTTTCCACGTATCATTTATATTAGACAGATCTATATAGTAATTAAAATGAATTGACAGTTAAGAAAATTACAAGAAAATACATTTTTAGAACCAAACACAGAAACGTCACTTATCCGTAATTAAAAAAAAAGGTTACCTTTAACAACTTAATAGTCTTTATTAAAAAATGCATAATACTACAAGTTCAATAATAACTTCGGATTCTTAAAATAATACATTTTATTTTTTAAATCACTTTCAAGTGAAAATCCAGTAACGTTTATTTATTTTATTTTATTGTATTTTATATTTATAATTACCTTATTTATTTTTAAACAATTTATTCTTTTGTCTTTAATGAAAAGTTACACAGCTAGAAACCAAATATTCTGGATTAAAAATATCGCTAGATAAAAATACTTAATTCTATTTTTAAATAAGAAGCTAATTTAATAGTATTGGCTCCATTCCAGGAATCCAACTGGGAGAGATTCCTTACACTGTATTTCCAGCGTCAAGTGCTTTCTCTTTCAACAAATTATCATATAACATTAACATTAACAAGATTGAGTGCGTGTCACTTGGCAGTATCATCGGTATGATTAAAAAAAATTAAACTGAGCATGTAAAAAAATTTAAATACATACCGTTATCACCCAACTATGGAAGGAGAGAGAATAACTCACGTCGTAGTGCATACAAATTACATTAAGTTTTTGGTTCTAAAGCGCTCAAATTACTTTTTTGTAATTATGATTGAAGTTAGTTAATTAATTGAAAAGCCTGATCACTTCATCCTGAAATTATTTTGTTGTGTATTGTGTGTTGTAGTTAAACGTTGCTTGCATAAATCGACCAACCTCTCAACAGTCCGAACCTGAACAATAACGAAGTTTTACTCAATTTTTTTTACGGACGACTTACATTAGACTGACTCATTTCATCGTCAATTCTAGATGTTTAAATTTTACATATTAACTGCCACAAGATTTATTTTCAGATAAAAAGAAAGCCTGTCTGGAAAACCAAGTTATCCAAGAGAGGCTCCGTCAACAGCGGAAAACGGACTGTTTGTCCAAAGCTATATGCCATGACGTAGACGCATGTGGCTGTCGTCGAAATAAGTGTCAGTATGACATCGTGAGATTATCTTTACGGATTAACCTCTGTTCAAAAAGGATTGATTCGGATTCCCAGCCACGACAGACCACAAAAGCATACTCTAGAAATTATATTTTTTCGTCATTTACGACTCCAATAAGAGTAGCGGCAGTCACTCAGGTTAAAAATAAGGAACAACAGAAAACTCTCTGAACTTATTCTATTACCCGTCCTTCGTTCATCATCTACAAGTATCATACTTTCCATTTTTCCCCATAATATCGAGAACGATATTTCGTTGTAACAGCAACATCGAATCGAATCAAGAAACCAAAAATGCGATTGATCAGTACCAGGTTCATTTGAAAAATGATTTGTTCAAACACCGTCGTAATTAATTAAACGCCTGCTAGGTTTGTTCGAAGGCAATCAAAACATATTGAAGGTTTCTGCCTGCAACGACCTTGACTGAGCGGAAGTATCGGAGCGTGCGTGTGACTTTCTTTTGCATCAGACTGCAGTTTGCTACCAAAACTATTGCATTTTCATATCAATTTATTTGACTCATTATAACGTGCTGCCGTGGAAAGTGCCGTGCCATCAGTGCCATGGTCTTTTGTCGACTTCCCTGATTTTTTATACTCGCTGATTTTTATTTAGGAAATATTTCGAAAAAAGATCCCTTCATCACTTTGCAATCAAGTACCTACATTTTAATTGCGTTTAAGTGGTCACAATGCATGGCTATGTTCTTATGTCAGTTGACTTTTTTTGCTCACAAAAAGCTCAAAAGCAAAGCAAAAGCAGATAAAAAAAGAAGTCTGTCTGGAAAACCAAGTTATCCAGGAACAGGAACAATTTGGAAGCATCAACGTATATATAATCTGTCCTAAGCTATTCCACGACGATCTGCAGCTCAAATGTCAATAGTATCACATAGTGGATGACAGGGCTTAAATTGTAATTAAGATTTTAGCAAATAGCATTTTAGCTTATCTTGAAAAAATAGTTCATCCATCAGTTTGCAATCAAGTACATTTTAATTGCGTTTAGTGGTCACCATCAACTATATGCTCTTATATGACAGTTTACTTTTTTTGCATATCATAAATAAGCTCTTTGAGAGTGTAGATTTTTGTTGTGAGTTTATAGCTCCCCTAATTTTGAACAACAAGGGGTTGCTGCAAAGTCCTTTTTACGAAATCTTTTATGAATGCTGTGAAAATCGACTCGTCCAATAGTTCAGACCAGCCGAGCCATCACTTAAAAGGTACTACAGGTAACAGAGATTGGACAAGATATTTTTTTTTACTGGAGAGAGAAAATGAATGTAATGTGTTTGTAAATGTTTTCGATATAGGTGCGTGTAGTAGATGCTGCATGAGTCTGATTCAGACAGCAGCGGGTCGTACCGTCTTGGCATGGCTGCTTACATTTTAGTACCTGTTTTCATCGGTACGAACATTGTTAAAATCAAACAATGTGTAAACTGCCAGATGCGCTACTTCCATGTTGACTTCTTTGAAGAACTGGGTTCGGAATCGGAATCAAATTGTATTCAAGGTAATAATAGGGAAAGAACAATGAAAGGGATGAAACATGTGCATATGTTTATCATGACTGGCTGATTCACTTTTTCATTCATTATCAATATTATCATTATAGATGTGATGCAGTACGTTGCAGAGCTAATTATACTGCTTGCATCTGGCGTAAGTCTGGCTGTTTCATTTTCACAATGTGCAGAATATTAGAATACCTATATATATCACATTTATACACTGGTTAGAACTTCATCATTTAGGCTATAAAAAGAATACGTTAGGTACTTCCATTGGAAGTAGTAAAAATGTAAATCCGGCTAGAGAATTGGCGTATCCAGCAGTTATGCTGGCCATTAGTTTTAATGGGTATAAGGTAGGTTTTTAAAGGGGCCGCGATGTCAATTAACGTCATCAGGACAAGTCAAGTTGAGACTTGTCCAGCTTTTGTTACGTAGTATGTGTGTATTCCATTTTCATTCAATAAATGTTTAAATGCTTATGCAAATCTGAATAAAGTTAACAGTTATCAAACAGATTTCGACAAGAGAAGATCTCTTGGTTTATTGATGAATTTTCACTTGAATCATATTTATTTCCTTCATTGTGGTACTCCTCCCATTCTACCAACTTCCACTGCGCATTATCGTAAATTATTACACAATGTTTGTGTGAGAGAATAACAAAGGTCATACTGAAAAGGTTTTTGAGATCAATCGAATATAGTCATATCAGGTTTACAATTCATCACATGCAGATTAGTTGTACAGAGAAAGTCAACTAGTTGCTCACCCCTTGGGTTGACATTATTGCATCCCCGGCCCAAAGGTGATGATGCGAGTTTGTATCGGCACATATTACCAGTTCAATATGTTGTCGCTCTGCGTATGCCACTAGAGCTGCCACTTCTGCGGCTGGATGGTCAATTGAATCATATGGCATATATACTGATGCTACAATGAACTTCATGTCGTTGACTTGCAATGTAGCTGCAGCGACATCTCGTGTCATCATATGGTTTAGGGGCCAAGCCTGCAAATCCCGAGATATAAGGAGTGCGGCTCGTGGATTCCCATTGTTGTACGCTATGATGTCACCTGCGTTACCAAAACCTGGTATTTTTCCCTGTCTGGTGTATGGTTCCTGAAGGAATAATATGTGGCTATGCGATAATCGCGATATCACGTATCTCAGATTATCAGTAGCCGCTTTGGTATGGTGCATGTTCAGTTGTATACAGTCGATGCCCATGTTGATTTGAAGTTAAGTTTTTGTACGCTGTTGAGGAACTGCGTACTCAGCCCCGGCTGGTTGTCCAGCTCTGGTTCCGATTTATCGCCAGCACTGCATGCTGGAATTATGGATGATACATTACGCCTCGTTTGTCCTCCTATGTATTGCAATAGGTGAGTAAAGGTTAGTATCTTATTTGCATACTGGTCAGAAAGTTGTCTTCCTCCATCTGATCTTGAAGGGGAAAGATAAGTGGAGGGGGGGACGGAACTGCCATTGGATATTTTCCCTTCTATACTTCTATTTTTTAAAATAGCTGTTAGAGGTACTTCCCGTTTGTATGTTAATTGTATTTGTTGATAATTATATTTAAGGTACTGTTGCAGGTACAACTCATGGTAATGTAATAGTAACAACACCGTTGTGAGTTTTCTTCTGCAGTTGTTATTGCACATTGACTTTGGAAAGACAGTATACAACTGACCTACCTTGGCCGCGTGCATGATGTATATTTTACTATACATACCTACTTACTCCTTTCCCTTCCTTTCTTCGGGTCGCCCCTTTCGACCCTTATTTGGCCTCGGAAAGCCTTTTTGTAGCTCTGTGAACTGCCGTGTAAGATAGTATGGACGGCATCCCTTTGCTTTTAGAGCCTCCATCCATTGTTCTGGTACGCTGAACCAGACATAGTTCCCTCCCTTCCCTCCTCTGATTTTAGGTGACACGTCTAGTATCGTCCATTGATCACAGTGGAGCGAGGGATTCTGGATGTGAAGCATTTTATTAGGGTCTCATTGCTAGAGAGGTCCCCTTCTACGAATCCTGAGAGAGTAACCACCCGCACGTCTTTGAGAAGATCCTTCAGATGCCAGGCTCTAAAATAGGAGGTTCTCTGAAGGAGAATAGCCTAGTTTAGTTCTGCATTGGTTTTACCATTGGAAGAATTTTGTTACATGAAATGGAATCCGAAGTTCCCGAATACCGATGACTCTTTGAATTTAAAAGGCCACTTCTTTGAACTGAAACATTCTTGCAAAGAATCTCCTACTGCAGCAATGTAGTACCCATTTGGTTTCCATTCTTCAAAATGAAATCTTAACAAAAAGTAAATAATTAGTATCGATTTAATTTATTCTTCTTTAACAATGTATTACCTTTTCTTTGGAGCACATGTTAACAAAACATTAAACAATGTTATGTCAGTTACTGTCAAATACATTGTTAGCTTAATTAGAGCCATTTTTAAGGTTTTTTATTTTATTTTTTTAGTGACAATGTTCATCATACACACAACACAAGTAGTTTTTCAAAATGACTGCCTTTTATCATGTTTCTATGTAAGATTTAATGCAGAGCTTACAGAAGCTGTCAATTTTATATTTGTGTCTGATCTGTTATACAAAAACATTCTATAGTATATGCAGCATATATAGGATGCTATAAGATTATCATTAGGTCGGATGCCCCAAATACACAACAGCAGAGCAAGTCACAATAATCCAGTATCCAGGTTAAAGATATAGATTCGCAAGAATTTCAGTGAATTTTTCCATTCCATGAATATTACGCAGTTAAAGACTCTTTGAGGTAGCTCAAGCTCAAGCTCTTTGAGTATATTTTGGTATAAATGCATGTTGTGGTGCATAATTGAATCGGGATAGTGGCGGAAAGGCGGCTCGTCGGCTCATTTAAGTCGACTCCTGGGGACTCGACTCCTCATTTAAGTCGACTCCTGGGGACTCGACTCATTTAAGTCGACTCCTAAGTAACTGGGCAATCGTTGCAACGATCGGTTTTTTCTTGAACTTTGCTACACAGGTTATGTTATAACACTTTACATTGGAACTCGAATACAAAGTAACGTGGCAGCTTACTTCCGGTTTCTTACACCTTCACTAGCTTCCAAACTTAATCGAGTGTTACTGATTTGGTCCATATTTTACCTGTCACGCGTATACATTTTCATTCATAATTTTGCATTGCACAAGGAACATAAGTCAGTGCACAGCAAATGTGGTTATTGAAAGTTTTAACAGTAGACTGGTTGACCATATGTCACGGTAGGGGTGGCTGACATCAGGGAGCCGCGGATTGAGGGAAAAGAATGAGGCGGTTGCTCTTTAGTCGACTTCGCTGATTTATATTTACTAAATAAAGCCACAAAAATTAGTTTATCCATCACTTTGCCATCAATTACATTTTAATTGCGTTTAGGGGTCACCATATGCTTGCTCTTATATGTCAGTTTATTTTTTTGCATCTATCATATCATACATAAGCTTTTTAAAAGTGTATTCATGAACTGCTGTGTCAGTTCCTGTTGGACAAAGTCTATAGGGATTGACGAACTACAATAATGTTAAATGCAGTAGTATTTAAGCAAAGAGGATAAGAGGATAATGTAACCATATGATGAGATAATGTTGATGATGTGATGTGATTGATAAAAAATTGGGATGACCAATGTGGGTCAGGGTTGTTGCGTTTGAATGACATTGTGTTGGTTAAAGATGATGTGAGAAGTAGTCTGTGAGTAGAGATTTAGTTGACAACATCACGCTTTGATTTGATAAATAAATTGTTACTGCTTGAATTGAATTTAACTGGAATTGAAAGTGCTATCCATCTGACAACAAATAATTTCTACATCCAAGCAATTCATAATTACCAACAGCGGTTTCCGTCAGTGTCAACTGACGAGAACAGTCCGTCGGAGACAGCCGGCAAGAGAAGATCTATAATAAAGTCACCTGTTTTAGTCAATCTGATCACATGAACTCACTTGAAGTAAATTATTCCGTCACATAACATTACTTCTTGACTGTGTAGAAAAAAATTCATGAAGTCTCCAGCGGAGCATCCCAGGAAATCAAAAACGGCTGTCCCCTCTCCTGCTTCGAAACTTCGAAGCCCCACATCTCCCAAACGGATACCGGTTTTGTTGGCATACATCTGCCAGAAAATACGGTTACCATTTTAAACTTCAATACCACTTTAACATTAACGGATAAGGTAACGCATGGTAGTGCAGAGTTTATCCTCATGTATGTATGGCTGTGTAATTAAGTTATATAGGAAGGTAGTAGGAAAGTCTGGGTTAAAAGCAACCAACCACAAGGTTGTTTCCAGCAGGCGGATATTATTACCGGCACATTATACCATACTCTTGGAGAGCTTACTCTGGCATCTTCCGGTCAGGATTTAGTAGTTTTTCCGTTCAACGGATGAGATTTTGGATGCAAACAATTCTCCCGAAGTTTTTCATCAGCACGAAAGTTTTGATCTGACAGCATTATGCATAATGTCGATTTAGTAGTTTAGTTGCTTTCCTCGACGTACTACAGTATTGCACAATCTTTTACCTGTACAGTGTACACAAAGGCTCAATTGTGTCGCCGGTCTCGTAATGGCTTTACCCTAGGTAAATGCAGCAGTCATAGGAACTTCTAAGTTAACCTACATACATTCATACGCCCTACTTTGGTCATTTGTCACATTTTCTTTCTTGGTGTGGTTTTACAATTTCTGTCAAGTCCGTGTGGACCAAATGTAAGAATTGGAATCAATTACGCCTATAAATGAGAGTATACCAGTACGGATTAGAGTCGTAAGAAAAAGTATGACCGATCCACATTGCCCGGTGTTCATACTTGGTAGTAGACATGCACAAAGCCCGGTGTTTATACTTGGTAGTAGACAATTATTTCAGTCGTTTATTTATGCGTTAGCGTTTAAACGAAAACGGTCCACGGCCGTTTTGCGGTTTAAACGAAGCTGCCAATACCATTTAAACGGGTAATGACAATGACTAAAGCCATAGCCATGTGTTCATTTATAACTGCTCTTTTAATTATAGCTGGGTATTATAATATGGCCGGTCTCTAACTATGGCCAGTCTCTAATTATGGCCGGTCTCTAATTATGGCCAGTCTCTAATTATTGCCGGTCTCTAATTATGGCCAGTCTCTAATTATGGCCGGTTTCTAATTATGGCCGGTCTCTAATTACGAAAATCCATTAAGGTATCGAGGAGCCTTTGCCCTTAATATTTTATTACAAATTGTGAATTTACTCTTTCGTTACAGTGACGAAATTCATGCCATTCCAAGGTTGGTCTTGGAAGAGGCTCAGGTTTTTTTTAAATAATTTGGTTTTCCTTATACAGTTTCTGGCCGAGGATAGAATTGTAGACCCTCCTCCAACTAATCGACCTCCATCACCGATCCAAGTCCAACTCCCAGTGGTTCCACGGAGGATCCCGAAGGATTCTTGGATTTTATCGACCTCATTCCGGACAGAGATATTACATTAGGGGATTTTTTCAACATCTTCAATTCCTGGCAACCGGGGGATCTCCATCTTCCATCCCGGATTTGGTTTCTTCTGACAGGAACTTCCATTCTACAAGTTCTTGGACCCCCATCCCTTCTACCCTCGACAATTGTTCTTCGCCACCATGTTTTTACGAGAGCTTGGCTCGTAACTGTGAACCGGCCACAAGGGGCCCTGCCACTTCCCAGCACATCCACCTTCGGCAACTTCGTCGGGCATCACCACCTTCAGGAGCACGATCGGATCGGCGCGGACCTTTTCCGTTATATGTTCCTCCTCATCGTCGTGTGCGTGAAGTGGAGGTTGATACCAATAATAATACTCTGGAGTTAGTTGCTTCTGAGGCTCTTCATCCGGACGTGTCAAATCCCGTTACTGCTACTGCCCAGCCAACATCCGGTCGTCGTCGACGTAGGCAACGTCACAACGTTTTTAAAAGGTGCAGGAAGAGCAAGGGAGTGGGACATATCAAGCGTGAGTGTTGGGAGAAGTGACTTGTACATTATGGGGTATTTGGATCAGATTCAACCAAATTTCGCACGGGACTTTTTCCTTCTATGTTTAAATCTTTTCTCAATTATGTAATCGGGATTTTATTACGGGACACGGATACTGAACATCAGCGGTCTCCGTTGTTCTAGATTTTTCTTGGCCCTTTTATTGATTTATTTGGATGTGATTTTCGTATTTTTCTGGAGGAGGTCCTTAAATTAATTGAAGCAAATCAGAATCCTCCATCTGATCTGGATATTATTACGGTGAAGACGGCTTCGGGTAGTCTCGCCGGTTCCAGTGCCGGAATAAGTACAGTTGCTGCTACCAGTGGTGTGCTTGTCACCTCCCAAAATCTTTTAGCTATTAGACCTTACTCGTCGCGCTTTAATTGGTGAATAGAATATATTTAATGGCCTTCCTCCCACATTGGATCACACTACGTCATCTTCGTCTCTCAACCCTGGAAAATTTTGAGGCCCCTGAGGAAAATGTCATCTTTTTTGCGGCAATACGGAGAAGTTGTGCTACGCCACACCATTTGTGGGAAAATCGGCAGGGAGCGAAGTACAGTTAAAATAATTCGAAAAATAGTAAAATAAACTTATTCTATACAGGATAATCTTTTTACTTTTGTTAATGTAAGGTATGTTTTTCCTCTTAAGTATGTTCGTTCACGAGAGTTCCTTGCAATGTAGCGGTGGAACTCTTTCAAATATCCGTTGAGTATAATATGGAGACATCAGAGTATGTTGCTTCCATGCCATTTAACTACTTCTTGGACGATTGCAGTTATATAAAGTCACAGAAAAACGAAAATATAAAGGCTGCGGATGCTACTTTTGGCTTGTCAAATAAATATAGTTTGCTAATGGGATAGTTACATTTTATCACATCAGGTTAGCAAGAATGTACAGACAATACGTAAAAGCCCCAACGGTATAGTTACACAACATAAAAAATGCATCTATGGAAAGCATTTAGTATCTACATTTAGTAACTTTATTTAGCAATTTGAAGACTGAAGTACCCTTTTTTTCTAAACTGGGCTTCATTACTTTTGAAATCATTTTGAACACTTTGCTAGTGACATATTCAAGTTTACAGTAATAGGCGTCACTAATTTGATACGTGTGTAGACTTAACCGATATTTACTGTATTTTGTTAGCAGGGCGAAGCCCACTTGGCAAGAGGCTTCAAGTATAAGATATGCTGTAAAACATTTTATGTTTTAGTTTTGTTCCAACCTTTGTAAGATCAATTCGGTTTTCGTGATTTGTGCCCCGTAAAATTCTTTAGTGCCACATGTTTATGTTGTTCTGCGTTTTGTAACTATAATACCAGCAGTTATTTAGGTTGTTACTTTTTTAGAGAAGATACAGTGTGAAAAATAGCAACGTTTAATTCTTGTTACAGTTGATTTATTTTATGAAATTTATTGTTGAAGTAAAATTAAATTAATAAAGTATTTGTTGCGGTAGACCAAAATTCGATCGAATCTAATTTCTAATCTTTCCATGACAAATCTAAAATTCCAGTTTGTGGCTGCGATACACGTTATATGGAATTTACTTATACTCCATACATGGATTTTGATTTGCTTAGCTACTATAATTGTTCTCTGGGATGAATGAACTGTGACACTCTTGGGATTGAAGTCGGATTGTCAACGTTGGTTTTTAAATGTCACGGTATGACAAGTGACATGTGCTAAACTTGAATTTACTTTTGACTTAAACTCAACTCATTCCTAATATTCAACTCGATAAATGTTTTTTCATTGTTTTTCATCAGCACGGTGTCGTGGGCGCGTTTCGCAAGGGACACTTTCCAATGTTTCTACTTTATCAGGGTGGCATCATGTATAGTGGAGGCGGATCCGAACTCTCCTTTCCACACTGTCAGCTTTGTGAACACACATGCCTCCCAGTTCGAATTGACTCTTAACAGGGAAAGCTATCTTTACTGCGTGTTTTTCAGTATTTTCAAGCTACAAATTTCAAATCTACCCTGAACCAAACGTTATTTCTTACTTCCGGGTACGAATTAAGCATGAAATTTTTTAACTAATATCAAAAACTGTCGCTTAAATTGATTAGTATAGTTAATTTAGTTTTTTATTGATAATTGTTGTCGAAGAATAAAAACGTTGAGCGTGTTGAATTTTTTAAACATTCGCACATACATTTGTGAACGTTTCGCTTCATCCGGATATTTTGTGCAGCTGCCTACAAAATTATTTGAGAGATTTATTTGTGGACGCAGTGCCTCCGTACGGATTAAACTAAGGAGCGAAAATTCGGTCCTAACCAGACAAAAACGTTTTTATGAGATGACAATAAAAACAATGAAAGCCCGATTTATAATGACGAGGTAAAGGTAATTAATTTTTTTGCGTGTGACAACGTTTATGTTTGTGGGATAAATTATCGACAATATAGTCTAATTGGTTTTCTTGTTTTGTGTTCATAGCTTAACACAACTGGAGGCTGCATTGCTAATCTTCCGGCTCCTTGCATTAGTGGTCAAGTGCTTCTGTATACACTGACTGCAAGACTTCCAGACACTGAGCATCAACCCTTGCCTATTTTGGAAATGGTTACAACAGACCATACCAATCTATCTATTTATCGTTGGCTGTATGGTTTCTTTTATAAGTAAGTTCTTTGATTTACGATTCTACTGCTTAACTGAAAACTTATTCAAAACTTAAGTACGGTTGGCATACGCTTGTAGGTACAGCAAAGCTTTCAAAAGTACACCCCCCTTTCATGGATTGGGTAAAATAGAGGTAGATATCTCACGTACCTTAATTACAAACGTGGTGAAAGTCTTCAGCGAAAAGGCCCTCGAAGACTAGCTTAATCTGTTCTGGGAGCATGGAACAAGCACTGGACCAACGGCTCCTTTAAACATCTTTCCAGTCCACGTTTGTCGGTTTCATGTACTTCAAGCGCTAAAACGGAAACTCAACGAGGTTATGATAGGAAAGTTCTAGAGGCGGAATCAATTTTTTGAGGAGAAAATCATAGGTTGGGTACATAATTTTGTCAGGGCCAGAACTATTCATTCCTTTCACCGGCTTGTGAAACAAATTGGAATCCTATGTGGTTTTCGTTACCGGACATCGGCAGGATTCAGAGCCTCTTCAGACCGGAATTACGGTGACGATAGTGAAGATGGAGGTACGTAGTTTCAATAACTTTCAGTACAAATTAACGTTTGTACCCAATTACAAAATTATATCTGAAGTGTACACGTTTTCAATCAAAAACTTGTATCTGGGTATATGGTAACAGGTACAACGTATATCTAGATTATAGTATGGAAGCATCAAGACCTAGTGATCCATTTTGGTCACGTGTCGCGTTCGGGAACTACGCCAGTGGCGGTGATCAAACCTAGTGGACGTGATCCAGCCATAGAGGAAGGAAACAACGGAGGAGAAGAATAAAAACCACTTCGTAACCCCGATTCAGCTCGCAGGACTTTGGGAGTTATACGCAAATAGTACAGTGCAATATGTGACGAAGTCCTATTTGAATATAGGTATATCACATTTCCGGCTGTTGTTTTTGTTGCCTTTCCCACTACCTATGTCTGCTAGTCCCGTCCGCCTTAAAAATAAGATTATGTTTAGCTACATGATTTATTATGTCTTTCCAATTTTAAACATTTAAACAGCAAGAACATCATGTAAGATAGGAGGTCGACATTAGATTCACCCTGGCCTCAATGACTTTAAACCTCACTGGCAAACACAATTTCTTACTTCCGGGAAAGGATTATGTATGAAGTTCATATGCTGTATATCAAAAGCAATGTAAAATCAGCATAAAAATTAATAGATCATAATTATTCTTTGTGAATTGGTTTGGGTCTCACAGTTTCGCAATTCATGGCGCAGCTGAAAGTCTAATTTTTCAAAAAAGCCTGGCAAACACGAATATGGCCCGTCACAGAACATTTGCCCACTTTAGCTTGGACGAAGAAATAAACTACGGATAAAAGTTCCATACGCTAATTGTAAATTGTGACATGGCCCACCGCCTCCTTCTCAACATGAGTTTAAGTATACATTTTTTTACCTGGCGGTGATAACCCCGCAAATACTTTTTTTAACCTGGCCCTTCCAGATATAAACGTCGATCAATAGAGTTTAAATTATTTTAAATACATGAAAAAAAGTAAGAGCGAGCCTCTGGTCGGTACTTATTGTAAGTATTCCAGTATGTTATATGCTGTAGTAATGAATTATAGGTAGTTAAGAATTATAAATTTATATCAGATTATTTGCAGAAAATTTGCAGATTATGGTGGAGGAACACCGTCCATTTTTCCTCTGGTAGTTGCAGGGCACAGAAAAGCTTCATATGACAAAATTAGGTAGGACATTTTCATTAAAGTTCTAAGTGAGTAACTAACGATAAGTAAGAAAGCATGAAGGAGGAGTAGGCTAAGTCTGTGTGTAGAAAAGAAAACGGTAGCGTGGTAGATAACAGGATTCCGATGGATGATACCCAGGCTCAAAGAGTAAAAAGTTGCTGACTATCGAAATACACATACCGGTTTGCTAATGTTGAAACTATTTCCCATTGATTTTTCTAATTGCTAAATATCACAGTGCAAGTTACCTCATTAACAGTGTTTTATTTCGGTAGCATACAATAATGCTATTTAACCTCAGCGGGAATTTCGTAATGCTAAACCAAAAACGAAGTTGATTATTATAAATCGTTTCGCCTTTTCAACGGCTAACAACGCTCTTATATGGCGGAACTCCATATAAGAATAAGATACAGGTGTAATAGTGCCATGTTCTTGCAAAACCTTACACCTACACCTCCGCTTTAAAAATAAGATATGTATCTTTAGCTACATGATTAATTATGTCTTTGCAATTCTAAACATTTAAACAACAAGGCCATCACTGAAGATAGAAGGTCGACATTAGATTAACCCTGGTCTCAATGACTGTAAAGCACATTGGCAAATTTCAGTTTCTTACTTCCGAGAAAGGATTATGTATGAAGCTCAAGGAGTAACCCTAAGAAAAACGTTTATGACTTTTGCATCATTATTGCTAGTTATTAATATAAGTTTTGTACAACTTTGTTGTTGAATATGAAAAAGAATTCGCACATTCATTTGTGCTTGCTTCGCTTTATCCCACCTACAGCGATGATCGGTATTTTGGAGTTGCAGGCATTCACATGATTGCCGGATACAGTGCCTTCGGCCCTACTTTTGGGTAAAAATTACTTGTCTCTTGGAAAAGTGCTAAGCAGAGAAGCGTTACTCTTATAAGTTAATATGAGAGCAAATACGTGAGCCTTTGCGAAGAAGTAAAAGAAGCCGTTTAGTTAGGGCGAATCCTAATGAGCTTAACTTTCCACAAGAGGAGCCGACTCGACTCATATCTACATTGATAGCGTCGTCGCTGAACAGCGTTCGGCGCAAAATCTGCTCAAAACCAGGAAGGCTCATAAGACGACAAACCACCTTGGCTTAATTACTTCGCCATAACGTTTTTAATCGGTGTTCGAAGTGTAAAGGGGTGGGCCATAAAATGGAGTGTTGGGAGAAGCAATTTGTGAACTATTAGGTATTGTGATTGGGATCTCCAAAATTCAGCACGGGACTTTTTTCTAAAATGCTTGCAATCTTTACTCCATTATGTGATCGGAATTTTGTTGCTGGACGCGGAAACCGAACATTAACAGTCTACGTTGTTCCAGATTTTTCTTGTCCCTTTTATCGATATATTTGGCAGCGATTTTCGTTTTTTGATGAAGGAAGTTCTTAAATTAATTAATGAAAAAAAAATCTTTCTCAATCCGATCTAGACTTTATTACGGAGAAGACAGCTTCTGTTAGTCTCGCTGGTTCCAGTGACAGTGCTGGAATAAGTACAGTTGCTGGTACGAGTGGTGTGCCTGTCACCTCCCAAAATATTTTAGCTATTAGACCTTACTCGCCGCGCTTTAATTGGTGAATAGTTTTAAATGGCCTTCCTCCCACATTGGATCACACTACGTCATCCTCATCTCTCAACCCTGGAAAATTTAGAGGCCCCTGTGGGAAAAGTCATCTTTTTTGCGGCAATACGGCTCGCAGTTGTGCTACGCCACGCCATTTGTGGGGGAATCGGCAGGGAGCGGAACAACGTTAAAATAATTCGAAAAAACATCAAAAATAAATTTATTCGGTACAGGATAATCTTTTTACTTTTGTTAATGTTGGGTATGTTTTTCCTCTTGTTAGAATTTAATAGGAATTTATTTATCTTCCTATAATCATAGCTATAATATTTTAAAGACTTCTATTTGTAATCATATTTATTATTTTTGTAGCATAAACAATGCAGATTCATCTAACGGAGGACTTAACTTGATTACTCAACTTCAGCAGTTAAACGGATGACTTGTTACTTCAGCAGTTAAAGATAAATCTAACAAGTTAGAGATTAAACTGAATGAAACTTGGCAGAGAAAAATCAGTTAAAGGTAAATTTAACAAGTTGCACGTTATATTTTCAAAACTGCGTGTTAACTTATGATTCCAACACTGATTTCACCGTACGGGATTCCTATTTTGTTTGTTCTTATCTCGTGGATTGTTTCCATTCAACCCCACATTAAGGAAGTCGGTCATGTCGGAACAAAAATTGCCGGAAATGAATGCTTCCAATGGGATGCTTTGTTGGAGAATACTTTCACTGATTGGGTTGGAAGTATCCACTATATGTTCCCCTATGTACCTTTGGAATCGTCTTGCCTACCAATTAACATACGCACAGCGACAACAATATAATAAACGAAAGCAACACGAAGTGGACGAACTTGTCAAGAAAAATTGATCCCCCCCCCTTTGTTGCTACAGTTCTCGCTGTTGTATTTACCCTGGCTATTGCACTACCGATAGTTTCAAATTATCTATTATCCCAGTTACCACAACAATTTAAACAATGCTTTCCGTTGACACCAGTTACACCAAACGAAGATTGGACAATCTACATATATCTATCGATTTGCTTATGTCTCTCAATGGCAGCTTTGTTTTCAAAATACTGTGCCCCAAAGCGTGCAGCAATTGTCGAGAAATTAAAGATCAACAAACAAAATCATGTCAAACGTTTGGCTTACTTCATCAAGCAGGACATCAAAACTGAAGACAACTGGGGTACCTCACAGCAAACTACTAGCAACAACCGTAGATATCGTGCTCCAAACATCGTGATTCCGACGATGGATTTAATTCATCCTCATCCCTATCATCACCCAACCCATCAACGCAAAAATCCATATTGCCGACCATTCAGTGTTTACACGAAACATTTCTACCCTTACGAAAAAAAAATCGTACAGAAAAGACAGAACAGAATCTGCCCAGTTCCCCAACTCACTTGTCTCAACGGAACAAAACATTCCCACAAGCAATCCTACACCCCATCCAACATCCTCCGAAGACTCAGACTTCACAAGCCTACCTAGAACCCCCGTCCTCCGCCAACAGAAGAGGGAGACTCATTTCAGAGATACATCAAAATCCTTTCTATCAACAGAACCTTGTAATGCAAATCCGTTTTCCATAGAAATGACTGTCATCACATCACGAATCCTTTTGTAACGGTTTCCTCTGTGCTTGCTTTGTTTAACCCTACTCCAATCAACGATAGGTATTTTTGGAGTTCCAGCCATCCCCATACTATGATTTTTAACTACAGCGCCTTCAGCCTGTTTCTGGAAAGGCATTCTACTTGGGAAAGGCGTTACTCTAAGGTAATGTGAGGGAAAATACGTGAGCCTTTGCGAAGCAGTAAAAGAAGCCGTTTAGTTAGGGCGAATCCTGAAAATGGCCCAAAATCTGCTCAAAACGCGGAAAGCTCATAAGAGGACAAACACCTCCTCGGCTTTATTACTTTGGAGCTAATCATAAACAAAAGTAGATATATGTTCCAATTGGCTCTTAACAGGGAAAGCTGTCTTATCTGTATGTGTCTTGCAGTTCTTAAATACAAATTAAAACGAATCCCTCGTCAATAGTAATTTCGTACTATGAACTAGGCATGAAATTCTTTGAATAATATTATAAAAGGTCGCTTAATTCGTTTACAATCATTGTAGCCAGCTATTATATCTAGCTGTTAAAGTATAAAATCATAATGTTGTTTTTTTTTAAACATTCGCACATACATTTGTGAATGCTTCGCTTCATCCGGGTATTTAGTATTTTTTAGCTGATTATTATACAAACTCAATTAAAAGATTTGCAGACACAGTGCCTGCGGACGGCTTAAGACGGAGGAACCAAAACCAGTTGTAACTAGACTACCACTTTTGAGTGTTGTAAAGCTGCGGAAATTCGGTAAACTAAGGCATATGATGAATTTGTGCAGTGTGCTACTGACAATAGAACAGATGCCTATGGCCCCAATAGGATTCTCTGAAAGCCCATGGGTTCGTTCGCTATTCCCAAAGAACATTTAAATCCTTCCCTATTAACTATCCGGCCTTATACGATCCGTTGCAAAATCGACAAAAAGACAAATTAGATTTGATTAATAATGTATCCTTTGTATTAGAGGTATCTGGCTTGGATGATTTGCGCAAAAAGCTTGGTCGGCTTTTCACTGCACTGTAAATTCCTGACCTGTCTTCTTCAGGGCAAATAGAGGAACAAATTAGTTTATCGCGAGAAAAAAATATAAACAATGTCAAAAAATGAAGATAGCATATGAAGAGTTTAACAATTTGCTCGAGATAGTCATGAAAGTTATTCAAACGCATTAGAGCAGTGGAAACCTGATGCTATCACTTTTGCAGGAAAACCGTTATTCCTTTGGCAGCATTGCCAGGCGCCAACAGTATTCGTAAAACTAATACAGATACATGTTTAATTGAAAAAGAATTTTACGCATAATTAATATGCAAAGAAAAATATAGTG
>JAQGAI010000583.1:0-19032 GCA_034696905.1 Lepidocyrtus violaceus
GAACGAATCGAATTCAGGATATGATTTGGTTTGGGTTTTCTTCATGATGAAAAACGCGTATTTTACGATATCAGTCATATCATAAGGCTATTGGCTATTAAGTTAGCATTCACGGTCACGATGGATTAATTATTTCAGTGCCACCTCTTCATCAGTGACTGGTGGTGACAGAGAGGCTCCAGTGTCCTGAGGCTGCCACGTGCGTTTTAGTTTGATTACTGTCAACCGTTTGGTTCCTACCAAATCCAAAATCGGTTTGGAACTGACTGGGTGATATTATCTGGCTGAAAGCATCTCGGCGGGATATGAGTCGAAAGTGAAAGGTGAAAGCATGTCAAAAGCACGCTCCAAACGTGAGCTTCCTTCCGGTGGTGGTGGTGATGGTAGGGATGGGGAAGTGAAGATGAAAGATGTTTGCCTATTCTGCCTGGCCGATTTACCCCTGGAGATGGAGAACATGAGGGCGTTGGAAACGTTGGTGCCGCATGGGCCTGACCTTGCACTAAGTCTTGATAATCCTGCGAAGAACAAAGAGGCCTTCGACTTTCTCTGTAGTATGCTCTATATCAAGTGGATTAACAGAGGGACGGTTAAATTCGATCGGGGACAGGGACTTCCACTGTGCATCCAATGCCAGAATTTGTACCAGGAATTTTACCAGCTTCAGCTGCAAATCAGGGAGTTGGGGAGGCTGATGAAGGAACGGCTCGGATTGATCACTGGAATGATTAAGAAAAGTGGAAGGAGAGTGGGCAAAGGTGGATTGCGCTCAACGAGACTGGAGGAGTATGGATTGGATTACTTGCGGGAGAAAGTGATTACCCATACTGGTAAGGAAGATGGTAAGCAGGGGTGATTATAATTTTCCATTGGCTTATCTAAATTCAATGTCTTGAATGTGAGACTCATTTTGTTTTGAACTTACATGTTTGCAGATCCGAAAGATCGTACGGCGGACACCAGAAATCAATCAAACAGGCCGACAACGAGCAGCTTAGAGGAAGGAGGAAATTTGGAGGCTAGTCATTTGGGAGGGGCAACTTGCGACTCAAGCAGTTCCAATCAGATTTCTGTACCAAATGAAAGGGGAAACATTAAAATTAGAGTGATTCCTAGAGAAACCGAAGTTTGGGAGCCTATGCCACTGGATGAATATGTCGTTAATGAAGTCGTTATCGAAGCCAGTGATACTATTGAAGATGAAGCAGCGCCAACTGGACAGGATGATGATGACGCCATTTTGGATAGCGAATATGATGTGGAATGTGAAGACGTTGACAAAGAAGGTAGCCCTGAACGTCCAACTCCAAAGGAAAACGAGAGAAGATCGGGAAGATCCCCAGAAAAAATATCTCGCAATTCGACTGACGATAGTGATGATGATTCTGCAAGTGAGCCAAACAACAGTAACGGTAATGACGATAAAAATGACGATTGGATGGAGGATCAAGACGATGAGGACAATGACAATGACGAGGACGAAGAATTTTCAGGAAACGACACCAGGTAGTACTAAAAGTAAAAAGTACTTTGGAGTTGACAACTGATAGTTGCGAAAATCGAAAGATATGAAGTGCGACTTAAATTTTTATTTTTTCCTTCTTCAAATAAGGCGTACACGAGGACTGAAGAGAATTACAATTCTGAACGCTTCTGCAAACAAAAAATCATCGGCGAAATCTACTTTAGGAAGCAACCCACTGAAAAGCCAAAAGGGGATTCGTCAACGAAAAGGGGCTAAGAATAAGAATCGTCGACCGACTGGTTACACCTGTCACATCTGTGAGAAAACAATTTCTTCCGGAAGGAATGATTTTCTACAGCATTATGAGGATGAGCACCCCGACGAGAAATGGTATACGTGCAAATTCTGCAAAGAACATTTCAAAGGACTTTGGGAAATCAGACTTCACCAGCAAAAACATACCGGGGAAAAGCCTCACGAGTGCGGATACTGCCCCAAACGGTTTTCCACGAAGAAGGCGAGAAACAATCATCAAAAATGGGTCCACGAAGGAACCGGCAAAAGATTTCCATGTGAAACTTGTGGGAAACTTTTTCCAACTCGAAGTCTCCTAAAAACTCACGAAGTGATTCATAACGAAACCATTGTGTTCTGTAAAATGTGCGGCAAAAGTTACAAATCCCAGTATTCATTTAATAAGCACAACAAAGAGAATCACGATGGCAAGGCGGAATGTTCCAAACCGATTCTGAACCCCACGGAAGAGGACGTCGAAGCGCTAGGACTTCAAACCGAAGCCAGTACCAAGACTGCCTGTCATATTTGCTGGAAGAATATTCATGGAAAGATGAACATCAAAAAGCATTTCGACCAAGTTCACGATGGCCACCCTCCACTCAAATGCTCCAAATGTGGAAAGCAGTTCAGTTACTATAAAGAAGTTCGAAAGCATGTCTTGCGACACCTAGGCCTGAAGTCTTTGCAGTGTGATAAGTGCCCTAAAAAGTTCCATACGAGAACGGAGCTAAGAAATCATAGCGTCACACATCTCTCGGATTCGGAGAAGCCTAAGTACGTCTGTGAAATATGCGGTGTTTCATACTCGGCAAAGAACAATTTGTACCTTCATTATAAACTCCACGAAGGGAACAAATCCCGATGGGTGTGCGAAATTTGTGGGAAATCTTATTCAGAACGAAAGGGCTACCAACATCATAAAAAGTCGATTCATTTAAATGAGACACCACACAAGTGCTCCTTCTGCCCAAAGTCATTCGTGGGACCTAGTGAACTAGTAAAACATCTTCGAATACACTCCGGACAGAAGCCGTTTAAATGCCCGTTGTGTGACAAATATTTCCCTTACACTAACAGTAGGGCAAGACATGTTCGAGAGGTCCATCACAATGAAAAGAACAGAAATCGGAACAGGAAAAGTAATAAACAGACATCTGCCGTAGCTACTAGTCTGACACCTCCTCTGGATGATGTTCAGACTACGGAATCTACTGATATTTCCAATATAATCTCAATTTCTAATGGTGGCCTGCATCATATTAATGCGGAGTGCATAATTGTCGAATCTGTAGAATATATTTGATCAGTAAAACAACCTAAGCCAAACGACTGACTATTTCAAATCATGTAAAATGCGATGCGGTGCATTATAATTTTTTATGTTTACTAGAAAAGTGACTGCAGAAAGGCACATTTATTACTTGTATATGTGGCTGATTGCAAATTGTACTACATTTTTAACAATTACGTACGAAAAACAGTATAATCAAGTATACAACATAACATTCTTCTGACGAGTTAACAATACTTAACTATACTTTAATAAGCTTATGCAAACTGTACCAAAAAATGAACTCAATATAAACGCCCCTGTTTACAAAATAAACTTTGTCTAGAGCTAGAAAATTCATGACATTCACCTACTATCCAACTAATTCATTTAATTATCTAATACGAAAAGACACTGCAGCACAATCACTTTTTATGACAAGGATTTGGTTTCGCTTTGTTTTGTTACAATACATTAAAAATGACGCACCGCGAAGGATATTAGTTGTCCCAACTTACGAAACGATATCGAATGTGGGCATAATTTTCCTTCTTCTTGAAGCAAACTTACAATTAAATATCAACTACATTTCTTAAATACAATGAACGAACAAAATATAAAATCTATATAAAACAATAAGTAATCCATAAACAATTTGTCGGAAACGGAACTAATAAGGTATACATATAAGGATCACTTCTACCATCTGTACCTCCGTGATATTGCATACTGATATTTATCTGCAGCTCTATCGAAATACATTCCTACTCTTGTGGACTCTCGTAAAAAAGATAATATTTATATGTACAACTAGATTCTGAAAAATCTATATCTCCTTTGTGCAGGCATAATAACTTCACTCCAAAGATTGGCAAAATATGTCATGCATCAAGCCAGCTGCAAGAGGACTGAGTTTCCCGAATTTGAAATAGTTTTTGTTCTTCTTCAAAAGCTTGAGTTCCTTCCGGATAGCCCACATCTGAAAATAAGATAATACATCGAATATAATTATAATATAATGCATATCATATTTCAAATATAATTGACATTTTAAATGTGTGTGGAATAACTAAAGACTATTAGAATATTTATGACTTACACTGTTGGGAGATATTTTGAGTGCCAAGAACCGCAAACAATCCTCTTTGAACATAGCTGAATCCGTTCTTTCTGAAACTTGAGCAGCCAACTCAGAGAATTCACTCATTAATGTGTCGTTAGATTCCCCATCGCTGTCATCCTCAAGGCACTCGTTATCCAATTCAGTATTAGTCTCTTTATCTTTGGTACTGTCAATGGTATTTGTGTCATCAAGGGCTTTAAGCTTCTCACTGGGGGTGCCTGATTCATACGATCTGACGGACATTGAATCAGATCTGTAACGTCTGGAAGGAACCATCTCATTGTCTTCATCAACCAAAGGCATTTCATTTAGACGATCCACGGTATTTTCCAACGTCGATTCTTCGACTGTGTCAGCATTTTTAGCAGCCGACTCCAATTCTTTGGAAAGTAAAGGTGCTCGGTAAGGACATGCGGAATGGCTGCTGTTGCTCGTTTCTTCCCCATCTGAACTCTTTGACAGTTCGGAAGCCGAACCAGATACACTCTCCGCCGCTGCTTTTGGAAATGTTGTAGTTTCCGGCTTTAATATTGGCATTTCTTCGTCGTTGCCGGTGACTGGTACACGATCCTGTACTACAGACACACTGGTAGTGTTTGAAGTAGCGTTGATTGTTGTATTTATAGCGTCGTTTTTAACATCACTGGAATTAGGCAGCAATTGTTTCATGACTTCGTGTTCATTCGAATCCATCTTTTCACATGTCGTCTCTTCATCGCCCGTTTCGGCAACGTCCATGGAATTCAAGCCATCAACAGCTGGCAACTGATCGGAGTATTTGACGTCCTCCAAGATACAGGGCAAGTTTTCATTTCTTGAAACCATTTCATCAACGCCAGCACAAGCTAAAACAAAGCAAGTCATTTAACATTAATTACTGATACCGGATAAGTAATGCTGACAATGAATAAATTAAAAATGTGTTGCGTTTCATCGTTTTACAATTGTTGGAATCGGTCATCGCATTCGTTCCTTGGTTTGTCTCTGCGTTTTGCGAATCTTCCTGGATATTATTGACGTTGGGGTTTCCATGCTCAGGAACTTGAACTGTTGCCTTCTCTATTTTCTTCAAATCAAGCGTATCACTTGGTTCATTACTTGATTTTGGTTTTCCTTTTCCGTCGGCAAGAACAGCGGGAGGAATTCCTTGTCGTCTATTTTTGGAAACCACCCGGCCGTCAGTTGACGGCTTAGAGTGGTTAACCACAACGTTTTCAGTTTTCTCAGCGTCTTTTGTCACGGCATCTTCAGATGATTTTACTATCTGCTTGGAACCGCTTTTCTTATTTGGTTTCCGAGATTTAGATTTAGATTTCACTTCAGAGTCAGAGTTAACTACGACAGTATCCAAAGTTTTCATCCTTTTTTCGGTTTCATTTGATTGATTGTCATTTCCTGTTCTTATCTCAGTGGAAAGTCGTTTACGAATATTCGGAATATTCTTTCCAATAGTCTTTTCCGCTATGGTATTCAACGATAACGTCAGTAATTGCGCCTGAAGTTGCTGCTGCGTTGTTGCAGAATCACCAACTGAATGAGAATTTGACTGATTTTCTTGTCTACGTTTATTCGGGGTAGATTTAGTGACCGGAGGAGTTGCCTTCTTCTGTCTTTTGCTTCTCTGTTCTGTATTGCTCTCCTCTTCTTGAACAGCCTCGTCTTCTCCGAGACGTTTGCTTGATGTCGGCTTCTCGGGCGATGTATTACGTTCAATCTGGATAAATCGGAATCGATTAAAATACACTGACATTTCACTGACATCGATAAGATAATATTTCAATTTACTTT
This sequence comes from Lepidocyrtus violaceus, assembly GCA_034696905.1. NCBI lineage: Eukaryota > Metazoa > Arthropoda > Collembola > Entomobryomorpha > Entomobryidae > Lepidocyrtus > Lepidocyrtus violaceus. Next base: position 5,944 of record JAQGAI010000583.1, read on the forward strand.
TTTTAAATAAATAATTTATTAATAGATAATTTCTATACCGTATTCGATTCTGTCTTCCTAGAGTTTTCCCTAGAGGGACGGGATATCACTTTGTCCACTTTCTTCGGTTTCGCGGTGGATGATGACTGCTTTTCATTTGTGGATTCAACAGAAATACTTCGGCGGGTATCACTTTTGCTTGTCTTCACACTAGTCACTGTAGATGAGGCGGAGGACGACGGAGACGAAGAGCTTCCCATTCTACTTGACTTTGTACCACTTGGAAACTCATAATCTGTAACGAGATCGGTGTCAGTAAGCCACTTGGGACGTTGGATATTTCTTCTTAACGCACTCCTTCCGGTAGCAGGAACCACTGGGACTGGGACTGCCTCTGGCTCCATCTGCTCTTCAGCTTTCTTTGTACTCTCTTTTGTTGGAACCACTTTCGTTGAATTGTTTTTAACTTTTTTGGCTGTTGCAATGTATTTCTTTTTGATTGTTGATGATACGACTTTCGAACGACTTGCAGTTTCTTCCTGCAATAGAGATAACATAACAAGTAAGTACCCTACGCATGATACATCAAAATAAAAATTACCCGTGTAACCTAAAAATGACGATTTTTACCTTCGCAAGTTCCAATCGATTTCGGCGTGGCAATATATGAGTATCAATTTTGCTGTTATTGCCGTTTTTTGCAACAATATCCGAACATATCGAAGTAAAGGACTTATTCGTTTCAGCAGCAGCAGATACTTGTTGATTTTCTGCTTCTTTAATGGATTCCGCAGTAGATGTTGCTGACGGATCAGATTGGGGGGAACTCATCTTGCTTTCCGTTTCAGCTGCCGCCTTAGGTGGGCTATCCTTAGCTTCGATTCCGTTTTCATCCCCTATCCCATTCTGAGATGACTTTTCTGCATGCCAAGTCCTCATGTGTGCCTTCAAAGTTGCAATCCACTTGAACCGTTTGTCGCAATGATCACAACCAAACAGTTTCGTGTTATTTCCTTTAGAATGACTTAGCACATGGCTTTTGAGGTCATCCTCAGAGGAATAAGATTTAGGACATTCGTTACACTGAAATTTACGCTGACGCCGAGATGTTTTCCAGCTCGTGGGAGACGGCATACTTAGGAGCTTTTCGATTTGGTCCGTATCAATTCCTGCTATTGAGTTTTAAAGATTAAAATTATGCTGAACTTCTAATATTATAATATATAATGTAATAACTAACGATAGTGTAGTTAAAGATTGTAATTATTTTATGAATGATGTTTACTAACCTCCGTGCCCCGGCGCTGAAACCTCCTGGTCCGATTTCGATTTCACACTCCCGTCTTTAGCATCATTTGGTCCCTCTTCAATGGTAGTATGAGCTTCCTGGCTTTCGTTGGAAATATGAGAATGCTCCTCTGAAAGTGAAACTAAAAACTCCTCACACTCAGCAGATTGTACGGCACTGGGGTAGCATTTCTTCAAACGGATAGGGGCAACTTTCTTCAAAGCAACAGGACCTAATAGAAGAAAGCATATACTCCAAGTTGTAGCAACAAAGATAATATACACGAAAAGATTGAGATAGGCATAATAAAGAATGAGGAATAGACGGTATAATAAGAACCAGCCAAATTAATTAGAACAATCTCGACACTAATGCAAGCACACCTACATCGGGGATGACATTATAACTGTCAGAAGCGATAAAAGTTAATAGCAAAGTGCGTCATATTCCAGCTTCCAAGAAAGGAACAACTGTTATAGCTGGTTCAAGGTCAAATCAAAACTTGGTGATCATCGCATTAGCATAGCCACTGAATTGGTGGTAACTTTCTTGCTTTTTGTTACTGAATTTACGCTGGCTACTACTCAAAATAAATGTCATTTAGGTAATCGATAAATATTGCAGAAGGAATACAAGAAAATAATGAATACAACAGCCAACTCAAGTTGATGAGACTAAATGAACTGAAATATTAGAAAAAAAGTTTTCGGAATGGAATTTGAAAGGCTGCAAACATATTATAGTTAGTTGCGTTTGCTTTGCTTAGGAAGGTTAACAAGCAATATGAATGCATTTTTTTAAAACAAATTCTAAATCTTGATTCAGATTTCTGTGCTAAAAAATAATAATTAAGATTTCGGGATTCTTTCGGAATAACATAATCAATCATACTATACTATATACTACCGAATAGAATAACTTTTTACCATCGTTTTGTACGCTATTCGCAGTTTCCGGGTTCCCTTCAATTATTATTATCTTTTCCGCTTCCTCCGATGGCGTTGTCTCGGCCGCTGCTCGTACTAAAATTAGAAGTAAATGATTTGTGTCAGTTTAAGAATTTCTCCTCTCAACATATATTATGAATATGAAGTTTAACTATGTAAATAAGACGACAACATTCGAAAACTTACCCTCCTTGTCTGCAGCCCGTTTCTGCGGTAATGAGCTCAAGTCGGGGGTATGCCGCCTCTTCCGATGATTCCTGGATTTCTCTGATGTAGAATCTGTTGACGAGCTTCCTCCATCGCCTACATTAGCACCTGTTGTATTCACGCCGGTTCCTGGAAAATTACGCAATTTGTATATTAATATACATATAATTTCTTCACTTAAAACTCGGTAAATAAAGCTGCAATCATATGACATGACACATTGGGCATAGCAAATAAAAATCTAATTGTCAAAAGAAAGTTATAATAATCATTAATATTAAAGCGCTTTTAAAGTTAAGTAACAAAGAATGAAAGATGAGTACTTCGGAATTTCATGCACAGCCTGGGGAGGAGGACTTTTAACGTTTTCGAGCCATCGCCACCACCACCATCCGATGACAATGAGTATGCACAAGATTTATCATCAACCCCTTGAACTATGGTGTACGAAAAGGAATCGTTAGCTTCACTCATGATTAACTTCCAATTAGCAACAGCAGACTAAACTCTCCGACATCTTGAAATTCTAATGAAAACTAAATGAAGTAAATGTAAACGTGATGGAGTGGATGGTGAGACACTCAAATGGCAAGATAAATGGCTCAAAACAAACCAAATCACTTTTTTAACCGTTCAACTGTCCAAAGAACACGTAATTTTCAGTTTGCGTTACTCTGAAATCGTTTTTTAATACAGTAATAGATTTGCTAAAAGCTAAGCTAACTAAAAAAGGAACAAACATCGAACGCTAAAAAGTGATTTGCAAAATGATCATTCAGCTTTACAAAAACAAAACTACCTATTTACGAAAAAAACGATGAATTTATGTATCCACGTTAAAATCAAAGCATCCACAGAAAAGAAAACAACAAAAAGGCTTTATAAGTTTCAAAAGACAAAAGCCCTAAACGCCAATATTACGAAACGATGAAAGCAACTTGAATCATGTCTTACCTAACTGTGATACTAAATACTATACTAGCTAAAAACAGGTGATCATGATTCCGACTTGCAACGTACACGTAACGTAACGGCAACCAATCGACATTTAACTATGCACAGGACAATTAAATCATGGAGAATGGAGGAACATGTAGTGTATGTAGCGGGGGTGAGATGGCTCGGTGGTGTAACATTAACCATGGAGTCAAGTTTAAAATGTTTATTGGCTGGGTTGTGATAGTGAATCATTTTGGAAATTTGGTGCACATGGCATGGCAGAGGAATATGAGGAATACGTGCAAAAAAAACTAAACAAACTACTGAAAAAACTAAACTTTTGATACTTTCCACGTGCATTTCGTCAGTTAGTTGTTGTTTTTAGAAGTTCAAGTGAAAGGTCAGCTCGTGACAGGTATTACCTGAAGCGGAAGCTACAACAGGGCCAGAAGCACCAGCGCCGCCACTCCCACCTGGAGTAGAGTAACTGGCATTGGTCATCATGGATGCTCCTTCCGCAGACGCTGTTGCCGGTTCACATCGACCACTTCTTCTATCCGTGTTCCCTGCCGTTAGGAGTTGCTTCAGTCGAGAAGGGCCTTCGGAGGATCCCATTACATCCATACTGTTAATTTCACTTGGGTTGTTTGGTCCCTGAGGCCGGTGACCTCGATCTTCTCCTTCCTTTTGTTCCCTGCTGTTTATCACCTCCTGCGATACTCCAGATTCTCTTCCAGCGGCTGTGGTTGACTTCGAGATGTCGGGAAAGGGGTTGGGAACGACGTCAGGTGCCCTTGGAGTGTACCATTTTTCTGGAACCCTAAATTTTCCAATCAACGTTCCAGGCTTTGGGAGGTAGGCTGGCAGCACGTCTACAAATTCTCCATGAACACAATACATTTTTAATTTACTTCACAATTCTTAAATCACGGATTATTGCAACTTTTGATGTTTGACCGGTCACCGGTTACAATTTATTACTGTCACTGTCAGTCAACTGCTAAAGAACTATCATATCATATTATCACAATTTATCTAAACAAAACTGAAACCTAACAGTTGCCCAACCCCCTCCAACTTCAGCAACTAGAACTAGGTATTATTGCATGACCTATATTTTTTACTCTATAGTCAATTTAGTTGCAGTGTTAACTAAAAACTCAACATTACATATAATAATACAATAGTGGAGCAGAGAGAGAGAGAGACTAAAACAATTAATTTTAGTTGTAGTGCATTTATCTACACAAAAACACAAAACGATCGGCGATCGAACGAATCCCAATATTCCCAATGAATTGAGTAAAGAAAATCCTTCGCAGCTTCTCGTCTTCTTTCTTTCACTCTGTCTATTCTATTGCACGTTTCCATTCACTAAAAAGTTGAAGCCAGGGCCAGGGCACTGTTTTTTTTTTCACGAAAAATCCAACCCTGCACTTGACCAGTCAGTCTAGATTTTAGATCTTAAAATATATCTATCGCATCGTAAATGATTTTAGTAATTAGAATGTCCTCAAAAGACATGGGTGACCTGCGACAACACTTTAAAACTTCAACGCACACGAACGCCTCCGGTTTTTCCTCTAAATGACACAGGCTATCGTTTTTATTGACTTAATTAATTGCCCTATAAAACTGGCTTTATCATCTCAACTTTCATTGTAGGTAGTGTACTCAAATAGTTAATAAAAAAAAACTAACCGAATTATAAAAATTAAATATTGGCCTGACTGGGCATGGGTTGAGTCTGATATTATGCAGGACTGGATTTACATTAGTAGAATTGAATTGGCTCTTGTCCTGAATTACGATTTTGATATTTCAATGTTGTTACAGTTAACATTGAGCTAATTAGGCATACCTGTTAAAGTTTGAATTAGTATGTCAGCTAATGTTAATGCAAGTGATGATGTACAAACCTATGTATGAGACAATGAGACTGATGTTAAACTCCTCTCCTACTGATTCCTGATGACACGCCCGCGCCCGACAATGCAATGGTAACCCTAAACTATCAAATTAGAATAAAATCTCCGCCTACGAATGGCAAATCTACCTGGCGAGCGACATATTTTTTCCCTTTTCTTAATTACCTTTTCAAATGTCTATAAAACTGATCTCATTCTCATTCGTGCAACAATTGCCATGTTCCATACAAACAACAAATGGAACCGGCAACCGGGGTCTTAGCCTTGGCTTTTGACTTAAAAAAGGGTAGCATAGAGGCAAACCTTTGTTGGAGCTTCAGAGATAGGATGGAATGGAATTCGAAGAAATGCGCAAGATCCAGAAGAAACCCATAAGAAGATACAAAAAACTCAATCTTATCACGTGTCAAATGAATATGAAAACTTTTTAGGGACTATTGACCTACCTACATGATAGGCATTCTTTCTCAATTTTTACTAAATTTTAGACACAATCGGTGTAACTATGATCGATATGCCATGTCATTCATTCTTATTAACCTTCATTCAGAAGCCAAATTCCTGGCTTAGAGGGTAGGGTACATAGTTTTAAACGTTAATTTGCAATGATATGGCCCACTTGCACTCAACTGACATGACAATTGCGCTCAATTTCTCTATTTCGTCATGTCCTTTTCTACTCTCCAATTCAATCCTTTCCTCCCATGTGCCAATTGCCAATTCCACAAATTATCGATCATCAACCTCTATCTAATCTAGTATCCAATTGTAGCTAGTTAGTAGGCAACTTTAATTTATAGCTTTCTCCCAATAAAGGTCTATATACATAGGTATATATGTCTACCTGAATGTCTCCTCGTCCTCCAAGCACAAACAACGCCAAAGCCAAGAGGTCAATATTATCCGTCGAGCTCTTTTCTGACCTAAATTCGTGAGCAGCGCTTATTACGCAACTTCGTCTTTCCAGCAGGAGCTCACAAAATACAAAACTACTTTATTATGCACTTCCTCCCAACTCCAAAGATCAACGTGGCAATGACAAATCCACTTTCAACTGGCTGGGTTTTTAATGCAACTTATTGCTGCAATGAAACGTGCTATTAAAATCTGGTGTTCTCTTTACGTAACTTTAAGTATCTATTTATAATCCAAAAACCGTCTTATTTCTTTACCTGAAAGGGGAATCTTTCTCTGCTATTAGATTATCCAACTAATCCCAATCCCAACCATTATCTGTTATCCCAATTTACTCAAATTAGTTTTATTTTATATAGCCTTGCCCTACCTAAAATCCCTCTTCTCGCTATCTATATTATTCCTCTCATTCCCTATTAATTATTGTCAGCTGAGCTTCCACAAAAATTACTCTAAATTCTCACCCATTTTCATTGTAATCTTGGATATCTAAGATATCTTTGTGCTCTGCACAAATTACACTTACCCTTTGATTATCCTATGTAGGAACTATGAACATTTATGACAGTTTAATTAACTATATATTGTTTAAGGCAAAAATTTTACTTCAGGATAAGAATACGAATCCGTTCAACTTGAGACTGAGACTTTTTGGGAAAGCTCTTGTTGTTCGAACAAAAATGATTTTTTTTTCTTCCTTTTTTGCCTTGACTTGCTCTGCTCACTCAAATATCATATTTTTGCACCTTGCACTTCCCTATTTTATTGAATTCCCCTACTACTTGTTACAAACACTTACAAAATCCTCATCATTGCCTTTGCATTTGCCCATACAGGACACACACACAATACTAAACAACCTTCTTACGAAAAAAAAAATCACTCATCCCAGAAGAATAAACAACATGCCATATTATTGACTGAGTTTATGAGTTTATATGCATTAGGCATCATGCGTTGAGTTTTACTTGAGTTGGTAAAATTGGCTTGGTTTTTTTTGTCTGGATATGATGATAGATATAGCTTATTATGATGTATTTGGGGCTATTTTTCTGCGGATGAATGATAAAGATGAGTTGAGTTGAAATTGGCCAGGAAAAACATTTATATATTTACTCAACAATATGATAATATGATTGTTTAGTGTGAGAGATGATGATCCCATAGATAGCGGATGAAAGTGACAGGTAATAATATAATGAGCTTTAATGAGGGGAAGGCTGAAAGAGCAGCCAATTAAACAATGTGCTAAGCTGTTATAGCTGTCAATGAAATTAAAATTCTTTATAGGATTAATCAATAGGTAGGTTATTTCGCTTCTGCGAATTCCACTTGTTACGCCTTGAATTGTATGTATGCGTATGTATGGGCCAATGCTTGCGAATAAGGTCAGGCTTCGCTTGCCAAACCAAAAGCCTTTTTGAAAAGTCGGAAGTAAGTTGCTCCGCGGGATTTGCTTGTTAGTTTTGATCTGATCTACAGAGGAGTAATTATACGGCTATTGCTAATGTGGCAAGTTACAATTTTCGAACAGTCCGATAAAATGTTTGCGGGTTAAATGACCGCAGGAAGGTATGAAGTAAATGTTGAACGAAACAACTAGAAATGATAATGATTTTAGACATTTTAATTTAAATGAAGCTGCATCCACATAAATGAAATGCGCTTTTTGCTTTTCACTTCTACTAATCGAACGATGTTTAGGATTTTGCACCAAAGCACTTCCAAACACCGTTGGAACCCCTGGTCTCAAGAAGCGCTGCAACGAGGAACACTATTAAACATATCATTACAGTCCACCCAGTAAGTTCGTCAGCTAGTCTGAGGACGTGTGACAGGTACTTCAGAGGCCTTGCGAGGTCCTCTGTGAGCTCTGCAGTCTGGAATTTTTTTTTGGGAAAAATACCCAAAATTAGTTAAACGTTTTGTATACCTATACGATGACTATGACGTTGTAAAAAGCAGAGACAAATTTAATACCTCCTCCATCCAAAATATTGGAAACATGAGACTCGGAACGTATAGAAATGTTGGCATCGATCCGAACGGTTGAAGCTCGATGTTCATTTGCAGCTTCATATCAGCGTGAATAGGGAGGCCAATATTCTAAGCAAAAATATAGTTAATGTAGGAGTAAAATGGTTTCCTCATTTCATTTCTAAATGATTTGGCAATTTAAGTTATTGATTCAGTTTACCTGTTCCACATCCAGAACTGAAGAATAATCCCCATCTTCATTCATGCCCACAACTGCTTCCCTGTACTCCTTGTTGGAATTCATAAAGTGTGGCCTTGAGAGGAACACCGGAGCTCCTACAAAGCAGTGTCATAAAACCTTGTTAGTTGAAAACCAGTTGCTTCGATGGTTATACTTTATAGGTACTTATTTGGCAAATCTTATGACCTCCAACGCATGGCCAGACTGGAAACACCCCTCCTTTCTTGCACCAGGCATAGGTCTCCTTGCAAAAGCATGCGTTTTCCGGGTGCAAATCTAAACTTTCAAAGGTGCTACTTGCAAATGAGTATCTGTGAGTTGGCAACTCCAAGAATTCTCCAGGCTCAACATAAGATAGCTGTATGGAACGACAAGCATCCGGATGGAAAACGTCAATGATTCTAGAGAGGTCAAATAATGGAGGAAAGATTGTTCCATCGGAGCCCCTAATTTTATCACAGTATTCATTATTCCATGAGTCCAGGCTGGTTCTTCCATTGAAGGAAAATATGTTTCCGAAGTTGTGGATATCCTTTACTCCAGTTCCTACCGTCCACACTTCTTCCGCAGTTCCATTCCTCTTTATAGAAAATAGTTACTTAATTATAAATGAGAGAAGTTTCTAACTTACATAAACTGATTAATTTTTAGATTTTACATCATCGAAGAATCCAAAGTCCCCATCCAAGACCCTTTCTGGGATCTCAGTCTTTACTCCAAAGGCTTCGATAGGGAGGGAAAACAGTTCCATGTAATTTTCAATTGAGAACCCGTCAAATAAAAATTCTCTGACTTTATTTGTATGAAATAAAGTTTCTCCTTTTCCTGCCAACATGTCGTCCAATGTGGAAAGCATAAAAGATTCTTTGGAAACATCCCATGCTATCTTTGCCACTGCCTGAAAGATTTATAGTGACCAATATGAAGCTCACTTTAAAATTTACTATCCGTGAGTTGAATCTCTGTGAAATGGAATGGGGCAAAAACAAGGTCATGAAAAATCTTACTACGAATGGAACGTTTAGTAGCGTCACGTTGTCATCTTGAGATCCATGAGACATGTCAGGTCGGAATGTGTACGTAGTCTTGGGGCGATACCTGACAACGTCATCGTTGACCTCCAAAATGATTTTGTGCCTTTTCTCTCTGAAAAAAACCCAGCCCATTTGCCCTGACCAATCCGTGACTTTGCTAGGTATAAATTAGTTTATAAAATGTTAAAAGGAGAAAATTGAAGACCCTTACTGATATACGTAGGGACCCATCTCCTTCAAAATTGGCTTGGCCCCTTCCTTCACTTTGTCTGGGTTAGTCACATTGAAAAAGTAAAACTTGGAAAACATCGGAATCGGCATCTCAGTCCAAATATTCCAAATATCATTCCCCGGAGCAAGTTTGATTTTCTACAAATGATTTGATTCCAATGTTAAAGACGACATTTTGACATTTGCAGCTAATGCAAGGTACAGATAAATAGATAATTAAAATGTGACTCTTTTTTTCTTAAAATGTAGCCGCATACCGAAGACACTATTTTGTCAATGGCATATTCCATTATACCATACCGTATAAATAAGGTCAGTACAATTATACTTGACGAGGTGACTGCTGCGAGATAGGATTTTGATTTCTTCATCGTTGATTGTTGACTGATTGGCCAACATTCAACCAAACAATGATGCGTTTCTAACCTCAAGAGTTTCAAAAGAAAGATTGGAAGATATCAGGGATGAACTAGCAAAATATTCGATTTTGGTTCAAGGTGCCCCTACGATAAGATGGATATCAATATTAGCTCGGAACTCTTTTTTTACTTTGTTTTGTGACACTTTGGAAAAACGATGTAATGCAGAATGGATTTATGTCTGAGCCACACTACTAACTACTGACCATTAACTACCTGATCCATTGTATCAGCCGAATTGGGGTATGGCATTGACGTGAATTCAACTGATTAATAGACAAATGCATAGTATTATTTCGTTTGCGTCTATATTCCAGGTTTAGAAAAAAATAATTATAATTTGCAGGATGCTGAATGGTTGTGGGTTTTTATTTCACCTTTCAGCTACCTAATAATTTGCAACAAAAGGCATAGCTTCCAAAATGTTGCCGTAAATTACATGGGTCTAATCGAACAATTGCCACATTTGCGTACAAACTTCCGGAATCACAAACACGTGAAGTTGAGTCATAGATGTGATATGTGATGTTGAATAGTTGTTGTCATAAACCATAGTTAATGTCATAAAGTGCAAGCCAGATACAATGTATAATGTATAGCAATTTAATATGTGCAAACCGAGGATCTTAAAAATGTTCAAAATCACTGGTGCAAACGTAAACTTGCTAGTGGAGTAGGGCTATATAGCAGTCGAGATTGTCGCAAAATGAACTTTTTCGTTCTGGTTTTCTAAACCTGTATTTTATTTCCAGTCAACGAATGAGCGAAGAATTTTACGAAATGAAGAAAGAAGATAACTCTAGCTCGTATAAACCATGCAATGACACCACACACGCTTGAGATCTGAGCAAGGGTTAAGGGATGCATATTAATAAACTTTGACCGCGTCTTATTGTTAGCTATCTTATCTATTTTTATTTTTTATATCAACTGATCATATACACTACGTCAATTATAAGACATCATCATTGTCATTATATTTCATTTCATTACAGTTTTGTGCGGAGCAAAATCAAATCTTCATAATCATAATGTATAAAATTGTAACAAAGTAATAAATTACAACGAAGTCTAGTTTAAAAGGATTATTGATAGTGGATTTAGAACAATTATTTATAGTTCTATATGTTTCTATGCTTCTCCCTTGTTCCGACTGCCCTTACCGCTACCTTCCTCCGTGTTTGAAGAAGGCAAATGTGGGTATAATTTTCCACCTGGAAGAGCTCTGAGATCTCTTTTCTCCGTTTTCTGCATCCATAAAGTAAGTAAATTTGGTTTGTAAACTTTAAGTCCTGAATGGTCCATTGTATCAATCCCAGCACTCATCGGAGGCGACATGGGGGAATCGGTAACAACGGGACTCTTCGGGGTTGATGCGATACTATATCATTACAAAAAAAAAAGAAATTTATATGGGGCAACGAGAGATGTGGTATAGCTACCTAGTTTTAAATGAATATGACTGCTTTAACTTACTGCTTCGTGTCGCTTGTACTGGAATCACTGGCTTCATCTTTTCCTACTTTGACACCCTTTTCCCCATTGCCAGCAGATTCTTGAAGTCTGGGATCCGCAACTGGGGCAGATTTTTCAGTACTTCTGCATTCCAGCAGACATTCCAGAATCTTTTTATGTGTATCAGAATGAAGATTTGCTCGAATGAAAGTTTCTAGCTCTCCATAAACCATCTTCCACTGATCGTCTCTGAAATAATAATGGTAATAAGAATGAACGACACACTCAAAGTGTAGCCAACAGCCAACATATACATAATCAATGGCGAAAGGAACATTAGATGTTCTAAGTTAAAATTACCGTTTCATGCCTTTTCTAAAATGAGACGAAGGTACAGGCGGCGCATCTCCTCGTGCTTCCAGTGACATCAATGCCCAGATAACCTTATCACATTCTACCTTTTCCATTTCACTGATAACTTCGTTGGGTACAAGCGTCAATAACTTATCAATGTGCTGAAAACCAAACAAAATCACATACACATTGTTTAAATATTCAAACCAAATAGTTGTTTTCAAATCAAAGTATTATGTCATTTTATCTAGACGTCTCAAACAGTGGAGCTTACAGCGGAAAGAGCGAACAGAACGGAACCTCCTAAAGTTAAAGGCCAATAGGTCGTCCGCCTTAGAAGTCGTGATTTGGCCAATTCGGCCGGCTTCTTGATTTCGTCAAGACTAGCTGACCTCCTCCTCACAAATGATCCTCCATCCTTTTCAAATTTTGACCTTTGTGAATACTCCGTGTACCCAGCAGGGTATGGGATCAGCATATTTGATTTAATAAAATCGACAAAATCATTAATTCGATAGTCTGTAATCCTTCCACCGACTCCTTCGGAAATAGGTGGGAGATCTTCTAAGGTGTTCCTAGGTTCCATAACATGCATCCACATTTCAGGGCCATGAGGAGTAAGTACATGAGTCTGTTTTCCTAGATGAACAACATAATATATAAACAACAATTATAACACTCACCCTCCGCAATACTAAAAACGTTAACATTTTCATTCTAGAATTATTACCTTTCTTTGCAAGAATTTCTAACCAAACTGAACGGCCATTAACGACAAAGTTACTCAGGCAAGTTGATGGTCGGCTAAAATTCAAGTTTTTAACGGTTTTTTAAGGAATAATAAGTTTAAAAAAATAGGTAAGCCTAATTAAGTCGTAGTTACCTATTGACATCAACAGGAGTGATGCGAGTTGCGGACGCACAATGCTGAATAAGTCCCCCGGGACAAAGACCAGAACCGTTCCTAGCAGCGGTTGGAGTAGACCATTTTAAAGTTCTCGTTTCACTTGTTGTACTTGGCATTTTTGCGTGAAACAATGGGACATCGTAATTACTGCTTGACACAGCGTTTTGTTCCTCCTTCATGGGAATATTTGTAATCGTTGAATTAACCAAATCGTGATGATGAGCACATCTAAAGAAACAAATATAGAGACCTGAAGCAACACGCAATC
>JAQGAI010000584.1:0-19027 GCA_034696905.1 Lepidocyrtus violaceus
CCTTGTTTAAATCCGCCACATGGACCAAGGGCACTTTTGAAATATTAAATTTAATTTTTTTCACGATGTGTCTTCTTAATTTTCATGCTTATCCCTAAAACTGCACTGCACCAAAAACTATTAATTTATGAATTATGAACAAGCAAGGAACGATTGGTCCTTGATTGATATCACTTTGAAAACAATGAATAATCTTTTTTTTTCTTGCGTTCGAAGTCCTCATGTCCAATTTGGAAAAATTCAGTGAGCTGAAGCGAGCCCCATAAAACTGACCATTTATCATCCATCATCATCTCTCTCAGGTAATAATTGTCAAGTTGGATGGTTGGAAGCAAGCACAAGGACAAAAAAAAATATTGAAAAAAAAATCGAGGCGAGGGAGGAATAGATAAGATAGACCTATACGCAAGTTTACAGCTAAATGTTATTTTTTTCTTTTCAATGATCATTTTTTATTATTTCTTGTCCAAACTCCAATAATTATAAATGCATCAGCGTAAACGGTTTGGAGTAATTAGCCAAAGATAAATTAAACACAACTGTCGTGATCAACAACTGGGAAGACTGACTGACTGACTGATGTAGTTGCTAAATTTTTGCACGTAGCCAAATGATGCATGGCTCATCTATCTTTTTTGTTGCTAAATTGTATTTGTTTGTTCTGCGTAAAGTATCCGCTAGTTTATGGGTGGCTTTCGTCATAACATAATCCTTTTGCAAAATGATAGTTTGCGTAAAACTAACTAAATGCTAATTTTTTTTGTAAACGTTTTAAAGAAAAATGAAGATGATCATCATCATCCTCATTGATCATGTTTCATATTAGTTTTGTATAGTATGTTTTGTGTATGCAAATTTTATGCAGACATTTAATATCCTTTCCATCATCCTCTAGTCCAATAATAATTGTTCCCATCTCATTAAAAAGTCAAACAGTATTAGCGGAAAAATGGAGATTGAATGGTTTGAGGCTTATGGAAGGAGTGAGAAGAAAAGGAAGACGAAGTAATCTTCATGTCATGCTTATCATTATGAAGATGATGATGCATATGCATGCTCAGTCAGGATCATCATCACTCATGACTTTGATCAAGGTCCAACAATGGCAAGGCATGTAACAAATTTTAAATACAAAGTTTTTCATGCATTTTCATAAATTTCCTTTTCCCTTTCATTCCATTCATCTTCTTCTTCTGTATAGAAGCTAATAAATAACCATATAAAAACTGTTTGACATGTCCTGACCATCATTACTTATATTTACATAAAGGAATTAATATAGTGACTCGACTGACTAAACTTGGTTTTCATTTTCTTCTTTCATTATTTATTTTTTTATCCTCTTCCTTGATGAAAATGATCATCATCCCTCATCATCTCCCTATCAATCCATAATGTAACATAAGCTTAACTTGTAATTAAGGAAGAGTAGAAAAAGGAAAGATTTTTTATTCATTCTTTGCTTGGCATTATAGGATCAAATCAAACAAGTGATGAGAAATTTTTAGAATGACCCTGAAAAAGATTGAAAGGTTTTGTGAAAGAAAAAAAACGTAACACGCGGACATATTACATTCAAATCATCTGCTTTCTCAACCCAACAATTACAAAAAGGAAAAAATATTTAAAAAAAATACATATTCAAAAAGAATTTAGTAATTCAAGAAAAATTTAGTAATCAACTTATCATCATCCTCGTAAAAAATACAAGAAAAAATCTCTTTTCAATTTTTTTCCCTTCTTCCTTTCAGAATTCTGCCCCTGTCCATATTTGCGAAAATTGGCAGAAGGCAAACAAAACATTATTTAGCTGGGGAAAAATATCTCCTTTTATGACCAAACTATACCTAATCCAAGTGTAATGTGACGATGGCTAGTTGACGATTTGAACGAAAACGGATTTTTTTCTAAAAAAAAAACTTTCAACCATTATTATTATGTAAATAGTATAGTAATTTATGAAGCAGTGGAAGAGAGAATAGAAAAATAAAAACAGGTAACATTTTTTAATAGTTTTCATACAAAATAAGAAGAGAGAAACGTTTTGGTGGAATTTTTTGAGGAGGAGGAGGAGGACACCTGTAAAATATGGTAATTAATTAGTCATCTTTAGAGTCAGAGCAGATCTGTTCTTCTTTTGAATGTTTGTTTTGTGAATGCTGCAGCTATTTTAATGTCATTCGAGCCAAAGGCATTACCCATGATGATTATTTTTTTTCTTCTACAATGTTGTCCATGTAATGTAATATCACTCATTACCAGAGTTTGCTTGTGATAATTACTCTAACAATACAGAACTATGCTCATTGTGGATGGATGTTGTGGAGTGCTGTCATTGTCACCTCAACTCAACTCGAGTTGTCTCTGACTCTGTAAGAAGCATCAACATCATTGTTGAAATTGCATCGCATTGTTTGCAGTTTTGAGGAGTATGCCATGCCATGTCGCTTGTCACGTGTTTTTGTAGGGACAACATTTCAACACCTTGTCAAACCCTTCTTGTTTCTTTTTTATTTTTAATTTCAAAATGTTTTTTTTTGTTGCTGCATTCCATTCCATATTTAACTAGCAGCGGAGCTTGTAATATGTACATATTTCAACTCGTAAATTTTTCGACATAAAATTTTTGGTAATAAATCTTCCGTTTTTTTCTGTGGCTTATGTATGCATTCATAATAACCTGGTGCAAAAAAAAACTGCATGTTTTATATTTTAGTAGTTTACTTCAGGTTTGAGCTAACTCGTGCTCGGTTCATTTTCATGAATGATCAGACCAGAACAGAGCCCAAAAATGATCATTGCTCATCCTCTGTGATTTTTTTGTCACTCAAAAGAGGAGAAGAATTTTTACATACAAATTATAGGCTTGCCCTCCTCCCTGTTCAAAAAAAACTGGTCAAATTAAAGTATTTTCGGGGACAAGCATACATAACCATATTTGCAGTAAAATAAATGAAAATTGCGCTGCAATCAAAGCTAAATCGTCGGCATGTACTTACGGCTTTCCCTACCTTCCTGATTGTCATTCGACTCCATGTTATTATTACTCGCCAAAAATATGTATAAAATTACAGGCTAAAGTATAAAAATTTTATTTAAGGATAAATAAATAAAATAAAATCATTCCATGTGTGATTTTACTTCTCTTGTGTCGAGTCTCATTATACAAAAGTGTGCAGTCATGATCAGCATTACTCCCTCGTCAGCATTGCATTCCACTCTCCCTCCTCTTCATCATCCTCCAATTTCAAATAATAATGCCTGGTCTAATTCTAGTTCCCTTTTAAATAGATCAGTGAGAGAAATCATAGAAGAGGAGTAAGTAGAAATAATCTTTTTTTCCGGCTCAGCTATTTGTAAAGCGGATTGGGGCTTTATTGGCTTTTGTGTCTATTTTTATATGGGTATGTTTTGTGGGAAACACGCCCTTCCGCTCTTCCGCTTCTGTCTGGTTTTTCTGACTATGCCTACTCCATACGAGTCTATTGGGCCATTTTTATCCCTTCTCCTCCATAATCATATTACTACTCTAGCTTTGAACTGAACATTGTTATACTTCTATTTTTCCTGCCTCTACGCATGCTTAACACGCGTTTTTCCTCCTTTCCTCTCTCTGGATTGTGAACAAGCCTACTCCAATGTTTTTGACATGTGTAATATTTTAATTTTTTTTCTCTCTCTCTTTTTCAGTTGAAAACATGAAGCTGACAAAATAAAAGTTTTGTTCGCTATTATTTTCTCCCCTTGTCACATCATTCTTGTTTCCACACAACCGATACAAAAAGTAACAACAACAACATCATGAGCTATTTGTAATGATGGCAGTTAACCCATTTGATTTTAATTACAAGATAACAAAAATCCTTTTTACTTCACTGACGAGATCGGCTTGATCGAATCAAAATTTATAAGAACAGGAACTCATCTACTTTTACTTTGGATTTGAGCTAATCGTAAGTTGAGAAGTCTTTTGATTGTGAGTATGCCAAAATCGAAAACAGTTCATGTGTGAGCTGATGAGATGTGAAAAGAGGTGGCGATGATGATGATGATGTTGATGATGCTTTCTTGGAGGGCGAACATTTTTTGAAAAGGGAAATCTTCCCCTTTGATTTGATTTTTCCACTCTTTTGTTTCATTTAGATTCTAATCAACCTAGAAAGATCCAGCTTACTTCTTCACAGAAGATAAAAAGTATCGATTACTGATCAAATTGAAAACGAATTTCAAATCTCAAGCCCCTTTCATGACATGACACCTAATTTTTGTTGACTTTCCACTTCATATTAAAAAGTGCTCTCGACAATCAGAATCTGAATTAGTTCGAGACGAGAGACGAGTCGGGAAGTAGTTTAGACAAGAGGTTGAATTATGCTATGAATTATGAATTTAAGATAAAGGATCTATTTGGATTAGAAAAATAAAAAGATATTACTTCACTTGACTACTTTTAAACTTTCACATTTCACATAACCGATTACGATCTGCAAAAATATTGCCTAAACATATCATATCAGTTGAGTTTGACTTGGGAGGGAACCTCCGTGATACGAAAAAAACAGAAGCAATCAAAAAATAATTCAGAACAATCACTAAAGCAAAGAGTGAGCACTTGACTATAGTCACCTGCTCCCTCTCAAATTAATTCAGTCACTTTTACAAAAGCTGCGCCCTAAACATACTTCGAGAAATAGAAAGTGTAATTGCATAACTAGTTCCGCTGAATATTTTGGGGGAAATATAAATAGACTTTATTTTCCCAGAAAATAAATTATATTCAGCAGAGTCAAATGAATTAATTATGGTATAGTCAAGTTAATTATGTTATTATTATTCCGGTTCATAAACCGCCAGCAAATACAGCGCAATAATCCCGATCAGGATCCCCACATTATGGTTTATCAGGATCTTGACAGCACTGCACGGCGAAGTCTCGCTGACCTCGTCCACCAAGGACGTCACTTCCGGGACCATATCCCCCAGGGAAGCGTAGAGGAAGATGCCGGCAGCAAAAGCGAAAATATAGCTCTCCCACGAGATCTCCCCCAGGATGATCCCCACAATGAGTCCCACATAGCAGGTGAGTGCGGACATGAAGTTGAAGAGGAGGGCCTTCTTCACGGACAGTCCGGAGTTGATCAGAATGGCAAAGTCTCCCAGCTCATGCGGGAACTCTTCGCATAATATGGCACAGGAGAGGATGATCCCGGTGTGGAGGTTCTTGGAGAAGGCCGTCCCGATGGAGACCCCGTCGATAAGGTTATGAATACTGTTCCCGATGATGATGATCCAAGCCACGGTCTTGATTGCCGGGGGCTGGGAGGCCTCCGTAACGGCATTGTTGCTGGCGACCGACACCTCCGTCTCGGTGAGGACTTTGCTCATACTCATGGTGCTCCTGTAGATGGGCATCTGGCCGATGGTTTTGAACGGGAGGAGCTGCTTCTCAGGAGCTTCTTCCGCCTGCTCCTGGTCTATTTTAGGGGAGGAGCCTTTATTCTTATCCGTTCCACTTGCTGTGGTGGGCAAAGTTGGGTTGATGACGGCAGTGGAGTCTCCACCCCCCATCAGAGGTGGCTTATTCTTCTCAGGCCCCACCGGAAGTGTGATCACAGTCGTTGCATCATCCACAGTCGTTGCTGCAGAAGAGTCATCCCCCTCAGAAGAGTTATCATCTCCTTTAATCGACTTTGCCTTCTTAGCGCTGGTCTTCATCCTCACGCAGATCTTGATCACGCACTCCAGGGTCATCACGATCCACGCCGCTATCCAGACTATCAACGCGATGGGGAGGTAGCTAAGGTGTCCCTCCCGAGGCTCCAACTCATCCAGATGGAAGGCGGCCGGGATCAAGTGGAACAATGCGGAGCCGCCCAAGCTCCCAATGGCTAGTCCGATCATCGTCCTCATGATGATTATGAAAAACGGCTTCTTCATCATTGGGAAAAATATTATTCCCATGATGGAGGAGAGGTTGATGAGGGACACGAAGCCGAAGGCAATAAGGTACACCTCCCACATCTCCATGGACTTGGCGCCCTTGGCGGGCCCTGCCGCGGAGGAAGCCAGGAGAGTAGTACGGCTTCCATTGACAGGCATATCGGCCCCCGAAAAATTGCAGTAATAATGTCACGTGATAGGACAAGCCGGTCAATCTCGAGTGAATCGGGTAGGAAAAATCTTTTTTACAAAACATGTGGATTGCGTTCCTGTAATTTTACTTTCCACACTCATTAATTAATTATTATTGATGGAAAAAAATGCTGAGTTTCCTAACATTTAAATATGCTTGTACGTCACTATTGTTGTTATAGCTAAATATCCAAATTTTGCAACAGAACAGGTTGATGAAATTCAGAACTACCAGGGTGACTACTTATCATTGTCATGGCATGGCTTTAAATCAGCACCCTCTGCACTCTAGACGGAAGCAGCCATAAATATCCCATTCCCATACATTTCATGATTAATACAGCTCATATCCCAGTTCCTCCCAGATATAATCTGATCCTAAAAATTATTGCACCAACCACTCTTATCAGAACTTTTACTACGTATGATTAATGATGATTGAAAAAAAATATGTAACATCAGTTCAGGTATTTTGTTTTGTGGTTCCTCCTTTTCAAAGCAATTAGCTCACCTGTCCCCTACTTTATAGTCCATCCCAATTCTTCCCTATCAAATTATACCGATTTCCTTCCACATTTATACTTTTCAATTCAAATTTCAAAACTATAGTCATAATTTATCACAGGTTTCTTAATAACAGTAGAAAAAAAAACAGGAATGGCAGAAGCCATTCCCTATCAGTTTCACAGTCACTAATAAAAAAACTGACAAATTCTTTGTCTCTCTCTGGTCATTGCATAAAAAAAACAGTTGATTTCCTTTTGATAGTCAAAACAGAAATAATAATAAAAACATGAAAGGGGATCCTTTGCAAAAAGATCAGCATAACAGATTATGCGATACGAAGGGTCTCGTCTCGCTTCTTTGTTATTCAATTCTCATCTTGATCATATCATATCATATCAACATCATCATTCTAAAAGTTATGTCCACCTTATCATACCTTATCTTATCTTATCACATCCCATCGGATGGGCACATTAGGACAATAACAACAATAGAATTTGTTTTTGCAAATAAATGGCCCATGCGAGATCCCAAGCCCCAACGCGCTAGCTCTACACGATGATGATGTCCCGTAACGAGCCAGACACATAAAAGTCACCTCTTCTAAGAAAAATAACTGCAAACAAATAACTGCTGCTGCCCTGCGAAAAATAATAATCAGTATGCAAATCACGTCCACAAAGGGAGTCTATGGCTATGGTGGTATTTTTTTATAGAGGTGGAGCTCATTTCACTTCAGCTGTGTCGCTGTTAATGAAGGGAGAAAAGATGTCACATGCGTCATCCTCATCATCATTATCACCATCCGCATCGAGTATGCAAAGCACGCCAGGTATTTACAACAATGGATGAAATAATATGACAATTCACCAAAATGATGATGACTGTGACACTCGTTGCTCAACTCTCAAAAAAAATATTTTAATGCTCATTTCATTAACTTTGTAACAGACTGTTTGAGAATGACTATGACACTTTATCCCAGATCCATCCCCATCCCTCCCCTCACTAGTGAAATAAAATAGAATATGCAAATTAGAGGGTTCCCCATCCATCCACCTCATAAAATTGCAATCATGCAATTAAAACGAGCCACATATTTTCAAAACATTTCAGAGGGATGTTATATGGCTTGTATGCAAATAAAAACTGCAATGCAGGGACAATTAAGTGTGCTATTTGCTAAAGAAAATTATTACAAGCAGGTCGACACTGTCAACGATGATGTGCTATTACATGACCGGGGTATCCCCCATAGATTTTTTTTACATCACAAATGATGATCTGGGATATTACTCGTTTTTGAGCTTGTGACTTGAAGGCAGCACTCCCTCCCTCCCTCCCTTATCATATCACTTTCTTTTCATTCTTGTTAAGTACAACGCGACAATTGACAAGCGCGACATAAAACAAATATGAATGAATGAAGAATAGAGCCGAAGCGATCGAGAGGGAGAGAGCCGAAGAAATATGAAATTCAAATTAGGAAGGACTAGGTGAGCCAACTTGAGAATTAAATGGCTTATCTAATATGATAATATGATAGCTCAACATAACATGGCAATAATGAAGTCGAAAATAGATAATAAAAAAATGGGAGAATGGAAAACAGTTTATATTTGCATTAGGGGATTTCTACATTGTTTAAAGTATTGTTGACTCGTTCAGAAGAGAAGACAACAGAAAAGAGCGACATTATTACAAGAGGCTGATCTGACATGGGATGACTTACGGCTGATGAAGAAGAGAGACAGACATATGAAGAGGGGATGAGATGAGACTTTTTTTACACAAAGTTGAACGAGATTGTCGAGTCAAGCCAAGTGGCTATTATAAGTAAGCCGACAATATTGTTTCCTCCTGAAGCGTTATGAAAAAAATATCATCACTTTTTTTTATTAAGCAAAAAATTATGATAAATAAACTAACTGAACGAGTTGTAAATTTTAGCCCATTTACTGTCCTTCATCCTCCTCCCAACAATTAAAATTTCAAGTGTATCGATTTTTTCTTAACCTTCATCTGGATTTCTGGAGGAATCCGAGTCAAATGATCCAAGATAAAGCGTGGCAATCGTCACATCGACATAGAGGCAGAACTCTCTAATTTGGCATCATCCTAATTTATTATCAAGATCTTACTTCCCTGCCGCAGCCCTCCAAGCAACTCTCCACATTTTTTTCTTCTCTTATTTAAGTCATAATCCAATCATCATAAAGTCCCCTTATCTTCATCTTATCTTCACCATTTTTACCTTGTCCAATAAAATACCCATTTTCATTAAAAATCAATAATTTCATCAACATCATAAACATCACAAAAAAAACGTCAACAGTCCATTATAAATATTCATAACTCAACTTAGCTCGTAAATTTTTTTAGAGGAAAAAGGAGCTAGGTCATCCCATCCCATTTCATGCCTATCATCCCCATCAAAATAATCGCTTTTTATGCTGACAATTATCATCATCATCAGCCCAGCCAGACTACCTCCTTGTTTATGTATGTCCATTTTTTTCTAAAACAATTTTTGCGCTAAAAAAATTCAACCGTCAACATTTTCATCCCTTTCGGCCAGGCCAGAGCTACAAAAATCATCAGCTAAAAAAAATTCTTGGCTCGCTCTAGCCCAAGCCAACTTCTAAACTGCACAACCAGCTTGTTTCTTATCCTCTTTTTTAGCTCAATTAGCTCGATTTTTATTTTGCAGCTTCTCTTGTACGAGGAGGGGATGACGCTATTACTCATGTATAAAGCTAACCCTCCACACAAGTCATGCAGTCTCCCAGTTTCATTCAGCCTCAGCCAAAAACTATCGACAATAATTTTTTCACTCGAAAAAAATATCCAATAATTCCCCATAAAATATTCAACTCATTCACACCATTCACATTAGACTGGTTTAGGTGAAGCTGCCCCCATATAATAATATTATTGAATTTGTCATGACCTGTGTTGTTGTTTTGATAGTGTGATCGCCCAGTTTGGCTTCACATCGCATTGCAATTCATTCTAAGCCCATTATTATTACTACCACCAGAACCAAACAATCCAACCAAACCAGCCGTTTTACTCGTGTTCGTTTTGATGCTAAAAGTTTTGCTGGTGGTACGTACAGACTCATTTCGGCCACCTTTTTGTTCAGGGTGTCGAATGGCACAAATCAACGTGATCTCCACTTTGCTGATATCACAAATTCAACTTGAGCTTTTTATTTTACTCATTCATTCCATCCTCTCTGATCAAAGCTGGCTATACTTTTTATACATAATTTTTAATAGGTGACGATGAGTGTTCGTGAATTGCTCGAATAGTTTGAGTGTGCACCCTTGACTCCCCTCGTTCGTATCACATTTTTTTGATGACTTGCTCCTTCCTTCTTTCTTGGCGGTGGTGGTGATGTGATATGGCATGAGTATGTCGTTTTCTTCAACATCCTTCTTACCGGCCAGCAGTAGTAAAGTAATCAATATCGAAGAAAAGTACAGACCAGCTTGTTGTTGGTTTGTTGGGTCATATTCTGATACTCCGATTGAGTGTTGAATGGGCGTATACCCTTCTTTCCTGTAACGGTGCAGTTCAGGGAAGAGAAGTGGGTAAAATATTTTAGTAAAAAAATAAAATATATCCTCTCCAATTCCATTTTTTATATCCCTTTTTCATTGCTCACTATTTTATGATGGATTATCAAAGTCAAGTCATATTCCATCCCATCCCTGATCCGAGCATGTGCATGTGACCTTAATTTTCAAAACAAATGTCAAAATCTCTCTCAAACCATCTCGACTACGTCCAAAGAATAAGTTATGAATCATGAAGAAAAAATAAATTGGAAGCCAAAACATTTCGAGAGAATCTCTCATCAGTATTGACATTTTGGGTGGATTCCTCCTTTCAAAAACAAAATTTGAAATTCAATCTGCGAAAAATAATAATAATAAATGATTGAAAGATTCCATATTCTGATTCCATCCCATTTCTACCTACTTTTCTTTAAGGAGTTGAAGAAGAAGAAGACGAGGGGATTTCTTTTTCAATTGACCTTGTCCTTCCTTCTCCACTTAAGAAAAGTAAGCACATCGCACATGATACATCCATATAATTTTATTGGCCATAAGATAAGTAGGTAAACAGCTTTGGATTTATTGGATTGGCCAAGATTGGTAAGTAAGCATATGCAGCAGGGTAAACAGGATATTGTCTTTAAAAATTAAATGTTTTCTCTTTAGTTTTTTTAAGCTTCAGTTTATTTGGGCGGTTAAGTAAATGCAGCCATGTGGGATCATCATCATCTTCAGTCAGCCCAGCACCAAGCCCTGCACGCACATTTCTCGTTATCATTATTATCCCATCGTTAAAGATGATTTTTACGATCTGCAACGCGGCAACAAAACTGCATCCCAAAAACTATCTATGCCCATGCATGAGAGTTTCCTTAAAAAGTAAAATCCCAATTATCTCCCATCTCAGTTCC
The DNA here is from genome assembly GCA_034696905.1 of Lepidocyrtus violaceus. Taxonomy (NCBI): domain Eukaryota; kingdom Metazoa; phylum Arthropoda; class Collembola; order Entomobryomorpha; family Entomobryidae; genus Lepidocyrtus; species Lepidocyrtus violaceus. The sequence continues at coordinate 11,114 of JAQGAI010000584.1, forward strand.
GACTCATCCCATTAAACAAATTTTAAAATCTTCTCATTTTCCTTTAAACAATTTATTTTAGTCAGGAAAAGTGATCGTCAGTCTCAGCCTGCTTAGCTTAGGTAAAAATGTTAAGGAGGTAACAAGACATTTTCAAATCACATTTCAAAATGAAAGTTGTGCACTTATCCTCTAAAAAAAGTTAACTCAGGTAGCGGGACGTCAAGCCAAGCATATTAAGAATTACAGTTAATTCCTCACGCGATTATCTCCTCAAACATTGCAAAAAGATAACACGATGGTCATCCCCATGTCATGCGAATACACAGTTTTTTATTTTGTCTAAAGTGGGTAGATGTAGTGAAATCAGCTGAATCGAGTTAAGTAGTTTACGATAACTTTCTCAACAAAAGAAAAGAAGAAGAGGAAGGAGCATTCTCCTGAATAATTTTACATTTTATAACGATAATTTAAACTGACTTGTTTTAATCAGTTTTTCAAAGTAAGATAAATACTCTGCAGACTGCTTATACCTAGCCATTCTACAGACAAATTATTTTAATCATATTGTAAACTGTCAAGAAGAGGATGAAGCACACAAAAAAAAGTGTTTCAACTTCAACAAAGTGAACCTTCTTAATTCATTGTTAACCTGCCTGTGTAATACTGCCCCATTGTTTCCAATTGTATGAAGCTGTTTTTTCTCTTCTCCTTCGGTTTTTTCTCTATTTTATCGCAAATGACAATAAAGCGATCATGATGATGATGATCACGGTGGTAGGTATTCATTTCATTTCTCTCTCTCCATCCCTATGAGAAAAAATCCATTTGTGAACAATCAAAGCTATTTAACAATCGAAACAATTTATACAATTGCAGATTGCACTGTATAGTCTAATCGTCAGGCTTACAGGGAAGGATTTTTTTCTCACACGAAGAAAGCCAAAGCTTCTCTAAGAAAAAAGGAAACAATGCAGATTTCCTTCTTCTCCTGATCTGATCCTCGTCTGTTCAATGTTCCCTTACCTCAGAAAGAAAGAAAAGCTCTTTTTTTTCTTGTCAAGATTTCCTGTTTTTATCCTCAGAAAATGTCTTTCGACTACTGTAGAGAGGAAGGAGCTAAAGCAGAAAAAAATAGGACCGGAGCGAAGAAGCAATAATATAAGCTGTTCCTCTAACATAACCTTCTCTTTCTATTCTTAAGATTTTTCTTTGTTATGATGGAGCAGTTTAGAGAATAAAACCATTTCATTCCTTTTTAGAAATCCCATCACAGATGCATAGGCTCATCATCATCATTATCCCTCCCTTCCCTAACAAGAAGTTGTGAAATGTGAAATCTGAAATATCCTCCTTAGACTAAGAAGAAGCTCCAGAAAAGCATCATGATCAGTTTCTTCTTATTTTTTCCCTGTCAAATGCTCCAAATCTTCAAATGAAAAAAAGTACTCCCCCAACCCCAACCATGCAGAGAAAGACTGATGGCTGGAGAGATCATTTTACAGATGTTCCATCAAACAAATATATCTCTCTCTGGTCGGGGTTATCTATCTATATCCAAGTTAGAAATCCACCTCCTCCAACAGAAGAAAAAAAAGTAAAAAAATATATAGTTTTTGAAAAACTGTTGAAACTAAACACTCGCAACAGGCAGAAAAAAGCAACAAGCTGGGTCCTCATACATATGTAATATGGCTTCTTCTTCTTTTTTTCTACTCTCAATTTAGGACTCCGGAGGATGGCTGTGGAGGAATAGTAAATTAACAGCAGGAGCTTAAACATGCTAACCAATAAACTAATGTATTTTAAGACCCTTTTCCCTCTCCTTCTTCATATTCATCTTATTCTCCTTCATTAATTTTTTTTCCTCTCCTGAAGTAAACAAAAATGGTTACGGTAGCGTAAATAACATTTTCAAGTAACCTTCTTCTCGGACCCTAAACAACAAAAACCACATTTTCCCTTTTCCCTCATCTTCTCCTTCTTGGAGTCCGGTACAAGAAAGGTCTGATGATGATGATAATATGGCTTATGTTTTTTTCTGTCTTTCGAGAAAATATAGTGCAAGGTAAGGTTTCTCCTTTTTCCCCTTCGGGGGTTTGGAGTAGTAAGAAGTGATATTAGACAAGCACACGTCTGTTCTTACTTACTTTTAACGGATGGACTGTGAGTGAGCGACCCGACCCCAACAACCCAGCCATCCATCGTCATCCTATCCTCCATCCAATCCATCTATACTCCATCCATATCTTCTTCACCTTATCCATTTCTTATTCTATTTTTTCTGCTCTCCCTCCTTCTTCCCAAGTCACAAATCCATAAAAATTACTCTAAACTGTGAAGTTTACTTCAAGTAGGGAGGGATTGGATTCAATTTACAAGGATTCATTCTCCTCCAAATCATTTTCCCCCTTCAATTTCAACAAAAAAAAAGAGTTAAGAAGTAACCTTTTCCCTTCCAAGGAGGAGCCCGAGACGCAGCTCCTTCTCATAAATTTTATTTTCAGCTTAAGAAATTAAACCAGATTTTGTGTTTCAACAAAAAAAAACCAAACGTGACAATATTTTTTTTCGCGGGCATATCCAATGGTCCTAAATTTGGTTTAAAAGGCTTCTCATTTCTCTCAGAAGGCTTTAAAAAAGCATCCGTTTCGTTTCTTCTTCTTTGACTTTTTTTTTGCAACAACAGAGCTGGCCACTGTTCGCCCAAATTCAATTACTCTCTTGAAAGAAGAAAGGGAAGGAGTCAATGTCATCATCATCCCCAATTTAACTATTATGCCGGGACCATTACTTTCCACCATATGGGATGATGGGATGATCATGCATCCTCCTCAAACCTACGAACTCTCTTTTAATATAATTATGGCGATGGTGATTATCCTTCTTCAGAGGAGAGCAGAAGAGTAACAACCGTGGAGAATGCGACGCGACCAGGGAAAGGAGTAACAAGAAAATCAGTGATGCATACTAAAGCTGTGGAATATATTGGCAATAAAAATGGCTAATGTCTCTCTTTCCCTCAGTCAACCCAACTCAACGAACTTTGCTCAAATTGTGCTTCTTCTTTTCACTCACTCAATTCAATTGTGATGTTTTTTTTTGCGATGCTGTTTCTGCTCCGGCTGCCGTTTCATTTCAATTTTTTTCTTTTTAAATATGTATGTTGTGGTCCCTGTTTTGGCCAAAGTCAAACCCAACTCAAGCCCTAAAGGGAATTGAAAATTATTATTATCTTTTTTTCAGTTAAGATTTCTTTTTTTTGGGAGGGAAGGTCTCAGCTTCATAACTCCTGCAGCAGACTTCACACATGTTACGATTACTAGCGAGGGCGAGGAGGAGAGAACTTCACTTTTGAGAGAAAATGTCAGTCATCAACATAATCATCATAAACAGGACATGCATTTTTCAGAATCAGACAAGAAGACATTTTTTTAAAAATTTTATTTCAGAGCCATCACCTCCACTCTTGACAGGTAGCGAAAACGGATGGAAGAAGAGGACGGTCAGGGGATAAAATAAAAATCCTCTCTGTAAGTCTATGTCTCTTCAGATTCATCATCCTTTTTTCACAGACTTGACTTGACTTAAGGCGACTCGACCAAGAAGTTTTCTCGAGAAGTCGACATGATCGAGGTGAGAGATGGATCACACGGTGTGATCTTCTAATCACCTTCATAAATGGATACAGAGCCAACCAGAGCCCATCTTCACTCCTCGTCTCTCCTCAAACCAATAATCCATTTATTATCGCCTGTAGGAAATAATGAAATGGGCAGAGGGATTGTGAGTGAGCTTCTCAAAAATGATGATTACAGCCATTCAAAACAACAATGGTCATCTTGCGTGGTGGTGACGATGGCTGTCGCAGAGAGCAACATAAATATAAATATTCAAACCTGTAGGGTCAAGTTGAAGAAGTTGGTCCTATTGATAGTCAGAAAAAAGTGACTCAGGTGGTGTTGGATGGTGGCCGCTGTACATTACTGAAAAATTTTGTCATCAATCACATCCCAGCAGCGACATAACATAAGCCTGACCGAACAATTGGGAAGATGAATGACCAAGTCCCACCAACACCGTAATGGCAATAATAATAAAGCCATATTTAATTTAATTTAGAAAATTTAAAACATAAACTATTTAATCTCAAATTACGTTCGACTCAGTTTGGATTTTAAATATTGTTCTGCCGTTGAAGCCTTTATGATTATTACAAGATCCTTCTTAAAAGAGGAAGATGGATTGATTCTTTGTCTTCTGCTCTTCCCAATTGACATTTATTGGCTTTTGATAACTCTCAAGTTGAGGTTTTGGCTCTCCTCTCCGGCCCAAATATGGTAAATGATGTTAATTTATCGGTGAATTATTAGCTGGATTGATTATTGCATGACCATACATATAAGAAAAGTAAAGTTGGGAAGGGGAAAAAACCAAGTGGGATGATATGGGATGGAAATGGGATGGGATTGATTGTGAGTACTACTCCATTTCACAATGATTGGTTCTGGATAATTCATTCTCATCTCATTACACAAACATCCCAATTTACAAACAACCTGGCTCTGTTGATCCTTATCCGAAAATCAAAGAAGAAAAACTGCTCTCCAATAAGAAAAATGGAACTTTATGGAAATAACAAATATTGCTGACGGGAAGAAGACGAAAAATACAATATTAATAAAACTGATACGAAGCTCTCAAAAAATAATAAAGTTAAAATAACAAACTTCAGTACAGGCCAACTGTCCGCCTACTTTTCTCACTTTTCACAGGAGATAAGCAAAATATACTAACAGACAGCTTGTTTTTTTTTGCAAAATCAAAGAGCTTAGGCCATGTGATACTCATTCTGAGAATGGACGTTTTTTTTCTTATGAAATTTATTTTTTGCTTTTCGCTTGATTAGAAAAGTTATGCTTCAAGCGAAGCAGAAGATTTTTACATCTGTACAAGATTTTGACTTGACAAGTTAGTCAAGTCGAGATAGGATCGTCATCTTCATCAATATCATCATCCCCATCATCTTCCTAAAGATCAAAGTCAAGGTTCAGCTCTCTATTACGTTATTTGTTATTGGAAGAAAGTGAAATCATTTTTCATCCCATTTTATTATTTTTAGATTGGGATATGACTGAATGACATGGGATGGGCTAGTTAGGTTGAAGTTGAAGGAGGAAGCATTAAAATCCAAATTATTATCACATAAACAACTTATGCTCTTTTATATCTAACTTAACTTCAGATCAGCCAGTATTTGACTTTACTGCAGGTGATAAGGATAAGGTTAAGAAAAGAAGGGAAGTGAGTTTGACTAAGGTGGTGGTGGTGGAGTGGCATCCTCATCCTCTTTATGACTTTACTTTTATAACACCTCACCTTTGTATTTATAATTCATCCCTTCTTATGCTAAATCTCTCTTTTAGTCGCTTCATCTCACTTTTCATTTTTATCTGACACTATCCCCCTCTTCGCTTTTATTCTATTATTCTCTTACCTTGTTATGCCATGTTTTTTTTGTGGATATTGAATAACATCATCATAATTCTTGTTGATGAGATGACCCATTTCATTATTCTTCTTCTTCTACGTCCCAACCCAAATCTCAATAAAAATGAGAAATGTTAATGTGACAATCATAAAGGTACTTACTTCAGACCAGAGACAAGTTTTAATTTTATACCTATCTAAATGAGAGATTCTTGAGGCAATTTGGATAAGGTGGGACTAAAAATCAGTGCCTATAAATAATACAGCTTGAAGACCCCACTGCACTGACTTGTCTTCATGATTCATGATAATAAACTTAAGTTTGATAAAAGTGTCACGAAGCTACTCAAAAGAGGAGAAAAGGAATGCTGGAAAGATAAGTAAAGTAAGTAATGCGTGAGGTGTGTGCATGTGTGTGGTAATTTTTCTCATGTTTTCTCATCATCATCCTCCAGCCACTTGGTCCCTGTCCCTAGTAGACCAAGTAGTGTAACTTCAATTCAAGACAATAAGAAAGAAAAAAAACTGTCCAGATAAGAGATTTAAGGGGATGATACTGAACATTCTTGAGTTACACCTGTGTCATGCCATGCCATCCTCCCCACTCTCGCATGATGATATATTCATGCCATGCAACAAGACAAGAAAGTTAATTTTAAACAATGACTGATGACGGTAATAATGAGGGGTGAGTGAGTGCGAGAACAACAATCAGCCCATCAGCCTCCTAGAAAAGGTGAACATAACTTACTACTTTAGCGTGGAAGAGGACAACTTGCTAAAAACTAATTGTTTCTTACGTTCAGTCCCATTTTTCTCAACACGCCATAACCATTCCCATCATCATCCCCACCCCACCTTCCTTGCCTCCATCCATCCTAATAGGGTTATAAATGGAACTTGAAACCATTTTCCAGATAATTATTCAACAATTCAAACAAACAAAGAGCCCAGTCATTCAAGTCAAGATCCTTCCAAGATCGGAGCAGGTAGATATGATATGGACTGAGAGAAAGAAAGAGAGAAACAGCTATACCTACTACTTAACTTCTCATACATAACTTGTGAAAATGGCCCAATGATTTTCTATTACTTTATGCAAATTAGGAAAATGAGATCCTATTTATTCTTCTCATTACACAATCAACTCCTTTTTTCATAGCTCCTCATAAAAACTGACTATAGTTTAAAATGAGATTCAATCCATGAGGAGAAACTAGAGCTATTAGGTAACTAAAAAACGGGAGCAATTTTGGGAGTTGAAAAAATACTCGCTGAAAAATCATTTTCTTTCTTTCTCTCAAGCCAAGCTTTAAAAAAATCTGCTATGCATAAATATCGCGATCATATCATCATCGTCACCTCCATTACCATCTCAGCAGTATTTACTTTTCTTCGCCTTTCCTCCCGCTGCGCTGTTTATTCATCGGAAGGGAAATGGCAGTTGTTTATTTGTTTGAGAGCTCATTTTCACTTTGTAGAAGAAAAAAGTTCTAATTTTCCAGCCTGCTCTTGCTTTCTTGCGTAGTAAAAGTAGATTCTGTCATACTATTACATAATATGCTATTCCCTCCATCTCCTCCTCCTACTCCTCCAAAAAAGTCAGACAGAATCATCATCAATTTTCTACTATTTTCCTTTCCCTGTAGCTCAAGTAATACTACACCCATATCGTCCCATTTCAAAACTGGCAATTCCCATTTTCATTTCAGAGCATAATTTTCAGTTTTTTTTTCTTCTTCTCTTTTTTCCCCACTAATGCTATTATTTTTCAGTGGAGCGAAACAAAATGCCGAAGGAGATGACATGAAAACGATGAAATGTAAAATAAATGGTTTTTAGTGGTCCATAACACTCATCTGTAGAATGGATGGGTAGACGTCACCCGTACCGCCACTGCTTAAAATAACATTTTTTGACATTTTCAAAACCCTCTGATTCTGATTTCATGACAATATTTTTTCTCAAAGATGAGCAGTTCGTGATGTGTTTGTAAAAAAAATCGTGTAACATAAAATAAAAAAGTGTTCATTCCCCCAAATTGAAAATGAAATGAGCTTAAAAACTCTTTTATGGAAGTGCAGTAGCCTGTTTTTCATTTGTAAATTTTAATATTTTTTTTTGTACTCAAGTCAATGTCAAATATGAGCATTATGTAATGTATTAAAAATGACTTTTTTTCTCCTGTAAATTGATTCATGCTACTCCGAATTATAGAAAGAAAAAGGGGATGCACGATATCGAGTTAAAATCATTTTCAATTGAATTCAATTGAATCGGATCACAATATTGGCTTATGTAAGTAATTCTTCATGGATGACTGAAATTATTAAGAGCATTTTTTTTATCGTGTCAAACCTCTCAAAACCCCATTTTAACTCTGGAATTACTACCTATTTTCAGGAAATTAAATAGGCTTCGGAATGTTTTTTATGTTCCAATATA
>JAQGAI010000585.1:0-19022 GCA_034696905.1 Lepidocyrtus violaceus
CTAACATATCTATAGCTTGACTGATTGCATGATTCCACAGATTATACAATAGCCGAATAGCCCAGGTACAATTTCCGTTCAACATTCCACCTCTTTGTTGGCTCTCTGGAGAAATTTCGGAATTTGCCCTTTGCATTTGCAGACTCAAATACACAGTTGGTATTCAGCACTCCACCCATAATTATTTTTATTATGATAGCATGTCAGAAGGATTCCTACCACACCGTTTCATAGACATGGCATATTATTCCTGCCTAGATTCAATCATAGTATAATTTACTATCTACTGATACTGACTGATACTAATCATCTCCACTGGTCTGGCGTGTGCATGTCTGGACTGGATAAAATGACGGCGGATAAAAAGTGGAGGTGATTTGTGAGGTCGAGGCAGAATAAGATAATAGATTTAAATTCCATGTCCATATGTATGTCTGTTAAAGAAGTTGATTCCATCTCATCCTATTAGACAAATAGAAAAATTCTACCGTAATTCTACGGTCCGTAATGCTGTTGCGGATTGAATCTTTACTCTTTTGTCATAATGGATTTTTTCCTCTTTTGTTACAGTAGTTATAGCTTGGGATAGCGGTACACCATACCATCTTCACCGTCTGTTTTTTTTCTCGGTGTTAGCGATGATAACAATGCTGATTTAACTTTCCTTCCGGCCCGAAGGATCCATGTGCAGAACTTCAATATTCCTATAACTAGGTAAAAAGTAACAGATTATTAAAGAGACCATGGTCCCATGAAAGCTGCTACCACCATGCGATCCCCCGACACTGCACATAAGAGAAGAAAATTAACTACCTATAGTAATAGTGTAGGAGTTGTAGGAGAACGTGTAGTAATAGTAAAACAGCCATTCATAACATCATAAATAGGACAGCCTAATTTGCAATACATAAATATTTACCTATGCCTCCTTATCGCCCTCCTACATAATATAAATACGAATTACATAAAAGTGAGTTTGCCTAAGTAGTTGTTTTTTATATATTGACCTAAGCCCTAATGATCATTTCATAGTCATTATTATTGTCCATTAGCACCTACCTATTTCCGCAGTGATAATGATATCGTTCATGCAGAACGGCCGAATGCTTTTCCCGCTTGATGGATTTACTACTCACGATCAGACCACAAAGAAAGCCAAATAGAATGAATCAAGTCAAGTCAAGTGCTGTGAGGGGAGAAAGTTGCATCTACTTTTCCTTTCTATAAAAGACTTCACTTTAACTCTCTGCCTTCCTCTGCCTAAGACACTTTTTTATTACGCCTATTGCAATAAAATTGCTGCCTTGCTTTTATAAAAGAAGAAGCGATACTAAAACTCTCGCTAATATAATCAGTTGGGAGGTATCATCATCATCATCAGGAATCTTACTAATCTTTAAACATACATCCTTCACGGCCACTTTTACTACCGTGATCGGTTCACTTACCAAACTATACAATGCTAACAATAAGTATTAGTTAGAAGAGAAAATTATGGGAAAAGTGGGAGCAAAAAACGGGGCTTTCCATATCCTCCAGATTTATTAACAGCAAAGAACAAAAGCTCCAACTTTCACTGTTGGAAAGAAAGGTTGGAAATGGCAACGCTATAAAAAATCATGTTGCCGCAGAGGAGCAAACCTAAACCTGGTCTAGAAAAAGAGAGTTGAGCTGAGTCTAATGGGATGTCGCACGCAAGCACGATACGTTTTTTTTCTCGGCTTTAGCAGTGGTAACGTATAGATAGGGTCCATTTTATTTTGGTAATAATGGCTAAGGTGGAATTAGTAACAAAAGTGTAGAGCATGGCAGCGTTTTTTCATTGTATAACAACATGTAGGCCAGCCCAGTCCACCGAGTCCAGGAGAGGCTATAAATATTACGGATATTCTCATTTTCCACTTTCTCTTTTTGGGGCATGCGGGAGCAGAAAAGATTTGATTAGATGGAGCAGCCTCAGTCTGAATATAGAAATGTAGCTGTGAAGGTCTACTCCGCTTTCCGTTTCCCATCAGGATGAGGATGGAAAATGCCAGATTTCTTTTGATGGATCATCCTTCTACAGTGGAGAAAGGGAGAAAGAGTGGAGGATTTCGAGTATTATTTTACCTGCGATTTTGTGAAGGTCAACAGAATAGTTTTCATCCTTCTAAACTTTCTTTGAGACTAACTCAATCCAATAATAGTTAGACTATGAAGGGGAAATACCTTTGGGAAGAAATTTATTTTGAGATTACTCTTTAAAAACCATTAAAAATCCGAGCAATATGCCGGCGTGCCTCCAGCCGAAACAGTGTCTTCAAAAAAATGTGCACTGGCCAGGGGTATTTGAGGCCGGTCTGCATTGCGTAAGTATAGCTATACACAAAGTAGTGCAAACTGTTCTTTTGAACTAATAATTTTACTTTTGTGATTTAATCGCGGGAATAATCTATGTAAATGTGCAGCTTTACACTGGATTTTTTGTGATTGAAGCGGCCACGTATGGCCTAATTCTGGAGCAGAAGGTGAAAAATAGATTCTTTTCGTAGCATTAATAAACTGTACTCAACTCTAACAAATTGGTTTATTTTTACTAGTTCCATGGAGTACTGCAAATCGTCCTGATTAACTTCTACCTGGTTCTTCTCTGCCTTGTTTTCATAAGATGGAATATGGATATAAATAGTTGGGTAAATTAATTATCCAAACTTCCCCTCATCTTCTACTGTAAACTTTTTGAAATCGGATTTTAAGAACTCACATGTTATTTAACGCTCAATTTCCTTCATCTATTAGGTCTGCCACTTCCTCATTTCCATTCTAAGCTTTATCCTAACTCTCTTTGTCGGGAAACTCATATTAATGTACATCGACTTCATGGAAAGGCCCCGGGAGATAACCAGACTCATAGATCACAGCTTTCCTACAGATTTGAACAACAACAGTACGGATACGGACCGCCATCACGAACATACTCTTGACGATACAAATGACAGGGATGCCGACAACTTTCCGAAAAAGACTTTGGTCAGAAGGACAATGAAACTTGATCCTTTGATTGTTATCCTGGACATATCAGTCTACTTACTGATCTCCATCAGCTACATCATAATGCAGTTGAAAATGAGTTCCAGGTTGAGAAACAACTCGAAAATAATATTTGGCAGTGGTGTCCCACCGCCAATGCAACGGAGCCCTCCTTCATTCTATGAAATCAACTCTAGTGAAAGTTCAATCGTATCTGGTGGCTTAGCATTGCCTTAATTAATCACAGAAGAAAAAAATATGTTGTTGAATGAAAGTGAGAAAATAATTAAATGTGAACGCTCCACTTTATTTACATCCCTCTTGATTGTATATTTTATGCTCTCTGCAGGTTGACATTAATTGTGTTTAAAAATGTATTCGGAAATGCAAACAAAAATTGAAAGTCACAAAGTTTAAAAGTAACGTTTAAAAGTAAAAGTAAATTAAAAATTATAATCATCACCTAATTAATTGTTAAAATCTAAATTAATTTTTAAAAAATTGTTATTTCTTTTCTACCAATCCAAATTTTTCAAAGTAGCCTTCCTTCTTAGCAAACTGAAGGTCCCTGGACAAGCAGTTTATCGAGCTTTCCAGGTTTTTATAATGGTCCGGCAGCAACTCGGAAACCTTCCGACTTATCCAGAAACTTTCCTCCCCCTCCATCCAAATTCTCGCTGCCTTGGAGGATGTATATGTGGCCATCAACTCGTCATCATTTTTATACAACTGCTTAAACATGGAGAATGCGGAGTCGTCCGGCTCACTCTCGAATTTCTTGACGAACTCTGGAAACTCGACGATGTCCACTGGATACCCGAGCGTTTCTGCGATTGCGGGGAATTCCTGGTCCAGGTCGGGCTTATCATGCGTTATATTATAAATATCTGAGGTTGAGGTCCTCTCATCGAAAAATAGCTGAACGGATACATCGGCACATATGTCTGCGGGGATGAGGGCGAGTGGGAAAGGATTTGAAGGCATTACCCCACATTTCATTATGTAAAAGTAGCGAAGCATCAAATGATTGTGTTGGACATTTGCGGACCTCCCGGTTATGGAATTACCGGCGATTATTGGGAACCGGAAGACTTTGCATGGGATACCCCTCTCCACTGCTTTCTTTGTTAGGATGTCTCCAATAAATTTTGAAATGGGATAGGCAAATGAGGTCAGTCCATCGAAGTCTGCAACATCCTGCCAATCCTCCGATAGTCTTCCTTCTTTATCCGTGGTTGGCACAGAGAGAAGGGAGGATGCATGGAATACGTGCTTCAGCTTAGTCTGGCAAGCGAAATGTAGGACGTGCTTAAGACCACGAATGTTTACTGCCCTAACGTCCTCCTCCTTGGGGCCGCGCTTCCTGTAGTATTGGGTGTGATCTGCTTTGATGGCGCAGTGGAAAATGGCGTCCACGCTTTCTAGAAGGGAGTTCCATTTTGCATCTTCCAGTCCAAACTTTTCCTTTGATACGTTCCCTTCAACCACTTCAATTATGGAGGTGTCCGCTTCGGTTAAAATATTTAGTCTTTGGAGGTGATGGATAAGTCTTTCCTTGGAATTTAATTCTCCACTTCGAAGGGTGGGTCTAACTAGGCAGTAAATCTTCTTTATGTTTGGTCTGTTGTTTAGCTGGTGCAGAATGTAGGGTCCTAACGCTCCGGTTGCCCCTGTCAGTAAAACGTTTTTGATGGAGGATATCTTCGTAGCTGGCTGTATTCCTGGGGTCACACAGATCTCCTCGGGTAGTTCAGAGTCTTCTCGAAGTAGTGCGATGACTTCTTCCGGAGTTGGGGGCTTGGTGCATTCCGTATCCTCACCTTCGATCAATTTTATCAGTTGATTTGCCAACAACTGGACATTGTTACAGTCTCTTAATGCGCTTGCGGTCACGGTTATCCTCTCCCCGAGTAGATTTTGGAGTGCGTTTTTGATTTCCACGAACATTAGCGAGTCCACTCCCATCTCTTGGAAGTTGGTGTTGTCGTCGATTACTTCGTCGTCATCCAGCTTCAGAATAAATCTCAGCACTCCCCTCAGCCGATCCTTTAGTATGCCTACTTTCTCTTCACGAGTGGACACCGTGTCATATTCCTGCCAGAACTCGTCCGATCTTATTACCAAGGCTGATCCAGAGGAGGACGAGGACTTCCAGATTTTCTCATCAAGGTATACTGCCACTTGGGGGGAAAGTTTGCTGAAAAGAACGAATGACTCCATGTTTAAAACGCAGGTTTGGATGCGCTGTGACTTCAATGCGTATTCCAGGGCGGTGATCCCTTGGAGGGTGGATAGAGCCTTCATTCCGGGCAAGTCTACTTCAGTGGCGACGCCAACTTGGCCCCATTGACCTGAAACATTTAAATAATTTCGTAAAAATCGCCGTAATCAACAAATCAACATCATTTTTCTTCGATATTTTTTTTGTCTCAACTTACCCCAATTTATGGAAGTCGCTGGAAGTCCCACCGAATGCCTGTAATGAGTGAAACTGTCCTCAAAGCAATTCCCAGCAGAGTGGTTGGACTGACCTGGCGACCCGAACAAGGCGGCGACAGATGAAAACAAAACAAAGTGCTCCAAGGCACAGTTTTTCGTTAGCTCATGGAGATTGAGCGTCCCATTAACTTTGGTATTGAGCGTGGATGAGAACTTATTCCAATCCGTGTGATTGACAATGAGCCCATCCGAAAGTGTCCCAGCAGCATGCATTACACCTCGCAACGGAGGAAGATTCATACTTGGAGATGCAATTTTCTCCAATAGCTCCCTGCACTGGTCATAATTGCCGACATCCAGCTGAACGGAAATGAGATTAGCCCCTGTGGAGGCGTTCAACTTGGAGAGAGTTTCCCGAAGGGCGGCACTTGGAGAGCTTCTTCCCGCGAGGATAATATGTTTAGCTCCTTTGTCCACCATCCACTTGGCCACCTCAAACCCAATTCCACCCAATCCTCCAGTGATGAGGTAGGTACTTTTGTCGTTGAATTGGGAAGTGTAGACTTTCATGTCGCCCCTGTCCATTTTCAACTCTGGCATGACGCAGACCACCTTCCCTATTTGTTTCGCGCTTTGAAGGTAGCGCAAAGCCTCTCTGATATTGACACCGTCAAACCTCACATATGGAATGGGATTGACTACTCTTTTGTCCATGTACGCCTTCAACTTTCTCATGAGCCTCCTCCACTCTTCAGGCTCCACGGTGGAGATGTCAACTATCGTGTAGTCCACATCCGGTCGACGTTCTTTGACTTCCTCCGGCTGCCAAATGGAGAGCTTACTCATCTCAACAAACCTTGCCCCCTTGGCACAAGCTTTGAGAGTTGCCTCTTTGAAGCCTTCACTAGTCAAGGAATTCAAAACGACATCGACTCCGTGTCCCCCAGTCACCTCCAGAATTTGATTCCCATAGTCAGTATTCCTGGAATGGAAAATGTGCTGGATTCCAAGGGACCTCAAATAATCCTTCTTCCGTTTACTTCCAGCAGTGGCGATAATCGTGCATCCGACATTCTTTGCGATCTCAATAGCGCTCAGGCCTACTCCACCAGATGCAGTGTGGATTAGTACGACATCCGAGGGCTTTATCTTGGCTACGTCAATTAGGCAATAGAAGGACGTGGAAAAGACTGCCGGCATTGTGCAAGCCTCGGACAATGTCATATAGTCCGGAACCTCCAGAACATCATCTTCATGCAATTTAATATGACTTGGGAGGGCAGTCCCCCTCACATTGACTCCAAAGACGTAGTCCCCAATCTTCCATTTCGTCACCTCAGGATGTACCTTCCGAATCACCCCGCTGAAGTCAAAACCAACGGAATTGATATTCTTAAAGTTCTCCGAGGGCTTCAGTACACTGAACACGTCTCTGAAGTTGAGGGCGGATGTCTTGACCTGGATTTCAACTTCTTTGCTTTCCAAGGTTATGTGGTCCAGCGGCCCAAACTGCAAATCATTTATGGACTTGGTCTCCGGCAAAATCAACTGGAATCTGTCTGTTCCTCCCGGCAAGGGTAAATCATGTAATGCGGGCTTCAGCGGCTGGAATCTGGGCAAGTACCTGGCACCTCCCACAAACGTCACTTGAGTTTCCTTGTCCTCATTCCAAATCTCGTAAAATACTTCCTTCAACTGGCGCTCGCTCATGGAGTCCTGATTTTGTATAGCGATGCATCGGCAGTTGATGTCGGTATGCTCATTACTCATCGTCTTAACGAAGCCCCACAAAGTGCTCGGATAAAAATGTGAGAGGTCGTTGTCATCGATGGGGGCAACCCCTTCCGTGATCCCATACACCCTCGGTAGAATTTTTTGCTTGAGGTGGGTGAGCCCCTGTGTCAGGTAAAGGAATGGCTGGAGAATCCGAGATTGCTCCTTCCTCGACTTATTCAATGGCCATAGATAAACCACTCCTTCAATGCTTACTTCCATCTTCGCCAAGTTCTCGATGAAGGAATGGAACTCCTCCTTTTTATCGTCATGCAGGGTAAATACCGTCCCATTTTTGGTGTAAAAGGACTCTGCCGGAAGGACGTATAGTACCTGCCTATCATACAAGGTCAACTTTTCGCGAAGATATTCTCCAACCTTCATACCAGGAGTTGTAAAGATGATCCATGTTGGTTTCTTCACAGGGGTAAGTTTAGTTTCTGGAGGGGGAAGACTCTCCCCAGCCCATCCTATTATGTACCCATGTCGGTTTTCAAATGTGGGGAAGACCAGAGATTTAACAAATCCGGATTGCTGCAAGGCAACCCTCCACTTCTTGTCCGTCAGAACGCAATGATCCTCCCTCTGATCCTTGAACCTCCAGAATCCTTCCGCCAAGCCGAATACATGGGTGATTATGCGGCTCTTCTTTATCTGCTCCATAATGTCGATCGTACCCCCGGGCCTCAACAATTTCCTCAGATTTCTCAAAGACGTTGCAACATTTTCAGTTGCGTGGATAACATCAGATGCAATCACAAGATCGAAGTACTCAGGGGTGAAACCCTGGGCCATGGGATCCTCCTCAATGTTCAGCTTCTTGAACTTCATATGCTTCAAGTATTCCTCAAACCGTTTTTCAGCGTCTGGGAAAAACATCTGAGAAATGTCAGTGTAGACATATTCAAAATCGATCCCTTCTTCCGACATTGCCCTCAAGGCTTGCTTGCTGAAGACTCCAGTACCTGCCCCGACCTCCAGTACCCGATATACATATTTCGTGTTTGAGCTGCTCTCCTTGCTCATCCTTTCATTCCAGTCCCTCAGCCTGGGCTGGATTATCTCGAGGATGATGGGAGAAACGTTAAAATACTTTCCGTAGTCTTCGTAAAACCCGGTCACAGTTGCGAGGTTCTTATCATGCTCCGGGAAGAGCACAGATAGCCCGGATTGCTTCCCTGTCAAAACATCCGGCAGATTCTCCCCCACCCTCCGAATCAGTCTTGTGGGGTCGAATTTCTTAACAAGCTCTTCTGTGAATAAGGGGGACTTCAACTTGATTTTCAGATCCTCCTGAGGAATTGGATCCGAGGATATCACCCATTCGTTTGCCTTCTTGGCTGAGCGCGTCAGCAACCCCTCCTCTTCAAAAACTTCAAGGAAGTACTTGACAAAGAGGCGGTGATCCTTTTTAATTCCCAAGCCCATCATCAACGAGTCAAGGGAAAGGGACTGGGATTTCCTTGGCTTCCATCCGCATTCATAAAACGAATCCAGCATCCAGTAATAAACATATTTCTCCAGACTTTTATGACTCTCAGTCATTTCCGGTGAGGAAATGTTGAATGGACGGAGGCTTTCCATTAGGGAGGAATAAATTTCTGCATCACTTAGCATGCTCTCTGGGACTCGGTTTTGTAAGGGACCCAGCTTGGAATGCCATACCTCCTCCCACATGTCCGGCATTGCGGAAGTCTGCTGCTCCAGAACGGATTCCACAGCCTTCACAGTTGTATCTATGAACTCCACGTTGGACATGAGTCCAAGTAGCTTCCCATTCTGATTGGATAAAACGGCTGTGGTGATTGAAGTCCTGTTGTCGAATGTGTAGATGTAGCATTGGTCATTCAAATCGGGACTGGAGAGCCAGACGAATTTTCCGATGGAGATGGGGACATGCAGCTTCCGCTTAATTTGCTCGCTATGCTTCTTCAACATTATTGCCTGGACCATTGCATCCAGTATTACGGGATGGACGATGTATTGCTGTTGATTGGGGTCATCAACTGGGATCTTTACTTTAGCCAACAGTGTCTCATCTTCAGTCTCAGGCTGCCCCTCGCATTTCCAAACTTTCTCTAAGCTTTGGAAAATCGGACCAAACTTCAATCCAAGGGATGCCAACTTATCATAAACTTCCTTGATAAGTTGCTCGTCCGATTCCCGGCCAATCGCCTTGTGAATAATTTCCTCCAAATTTTCACCAACCTCTTTCTCCGACGCTGTTGGAAGGGGTGAAAATGTTGCAGAGGCGTGGGACAACCATTTCACACTTTCCATTTCGGACTCCACCCGGTGAAATATTTTAACAGTGATGTCATTCCAATCAGTACTGCTCTCGTTCTTGGTCCCATTCTCCCCAATAAAGTCCACCAGAACTTGAACCTGGCATGTTTTTGATTCCGCCAAGGCAAGCGGAGCTTCAATCATCAGATTTTCAACTTTCATCGGTCTGCTTGGCTTTATCCAGGCATCAACGCATCCTTCAATTGTCGCATGCCCAGCGGCAAGACACATCTCCAGATAGCCACTCCCCGGAAATATGACATTGTTACCGATAGCATGATCCTTCACAAACTCGATGTTCCTCAAGTTGATCCCGTTTTGGTAGAGTTTCGAGGATGAAGCGTTCGGGATTACTGTCCCCAACAAAGGATGGATTGTGTTCCCGGTGAGGGCCATCATGTCCGGCCAGTGACGCTTTCCTTGGAAGGGGTAATGTGGGATTCGGATCTTCCTTCTGTTGTAGTACTGCTCAAATCCCTTCCAATCGATTTCCAATCCCCGTAAGTACAGCTTGGCAAGACTGTCCAGTAAAGTTGACCACTCTGACTGATTCTTCTTCAGGGAAGGGAAACACGCTAAATTCCCGTCGTTATTCATCATTGTCAGAGCACTGAGGACGGGCTGTGGTCCAATTTCAATGAAAACTTGGCTCCCCAGTTGGAAAGCCGTTTGGCTTGCTGCAAGAAAGTTGACCTTCTCCCTGGTATGCTGTACCCAATACTCCGCGTCCACTTCGGAAGCCTTCACTACGCAGCCCCGCATACCGGAAATATATTCGCATGTACCTGGTGACCTAGGTTGCCTTACGGTTTTAGCAATGTCTCGATACTCCTCTAACATGGCATCCATATGTCTGGAATGGAAAGCATGTGTCGATCCCAACACCAAGGTTTTTACATCCTTCCCGGTGCAAAACTGTGAGAACTGCTCAATCACATCGGAATCTCCTGCAACCACAGTTTGTTGATTGGAGTTGACTGCAGCGTAGTCTAAAATTTTATGGGGATCTTGTCCGCTAAATTTTCTCATCATGCCTTCGACAGTCGACTTGTCCGCTTTGATGACAAGCATTTTCCCACGAGGCAGTTCATCAATAAGGCGGCTCCTCTCTGCAACCAGTTTGACTGCATCCTCCACTGTCAATATGTTGGCGCAAACGGCAGCCGCAAACTCTCCCAAGCTATGCCCCAGGACGTAGTCCGGTTGGATGCCCCAAGACTGCCAGAGTCGGAGCAGGGCATATTCCACACAGAAGATGGATGTTTGGCTGTAAATGGTTCGGTTGATTTCGGGTGACTCGGTTGATGACCAAAGTATGTCTCGAATGCTGATCCCATATGACTCCTTCAGCAGCTTTTCAACATGCTGGAAATGCAAACGAAAGACTGGGGATGTTTCGAAGAGCTCCTTTGCCATTCCTGGATATTGGGATCCCTGACCGGTAAAGAGGAAGCAGATTTTTTCGGCTTCCACCAACTCACCAATCTCTTTCCTCATGATTTTGTTTTTGGAAAGGATCTGAACGGCTTCTTCCTGATCGCGGGCGACGAGAACTGCTCGGTTGTTGAAACTGGCCCGTCCGAAATTTGCTGTGTAGGCGAAGTCGGCAAAGTTGAATGAACCGTTGTCTTCTTTCAGTTGCTCCTGGTACCTTTTAAGAAGCTCGTCCATGGCCTCGTCAGATTTTGCTGATATTTTTAGGATGTGCAATGGGCGATCCATGTCTTTCATATGAAGATGATTGAGGTTCTCTGTGTTTGGAGGTTCCTCAATTATAGCATGGGCATCCGTCCCAGTTATTCCGTAGGAACTGACACCAGCTATGCGGGGCTTGTCTTCGTTCCTCGGCCAGCTAACGGGTTCCAGTGGGATTACTGCTGGCACTGCTGACAGATCTATTGCGGGATTCAAGGTTTCAAAATTTATGTGAGGCGGGATTACCTCGTGATGTAGAGCCAAGACCGTTTTCATTATTCCCGTTATTCCGGAGCATGATTCCGTGTGGCCCACGTTGGTTTTCACAGAGCCGATAATGAGCGGCTCCTTCCTAAGGTTCGAGTGGTATGCTTGGGTGATGGCAGCAATTTCCATTGGATCCCCAACAACGGTGCCTGTTCCATGGGCTTCCACGTAGCTGACCTGTTCCGGATAGACATGAGCATCCTGTAAGGCTTGCTGCATGGCAAGGGCTTCACAGTGTACCGTGGGCGTCCCCATACTGCGGCTTATCCCTTCTTGACTCATTCCCGAACCTCGGATGAGTGCCCAAATCCGGTCATTATCTCGAACTGCATCGGACAGCCGCTTGAGTACCAAAACCCCACATCCTTCACCACGAGCAAAACCATCGGCTCTGGAGTCAAACGTCTTGCAGCGTCCAGTTGGCGAGATGACCATCGGCATTTCGTCCTTATCAAAAGGGTGGAGCAAAAGGTTGACCCCGCAGGCCAAGGCCATGTTAGATTCTCCCCTTTGGAGGCTTCGAGTCGCCATATGGACCGCTACCATCGCGGAGCTACAGCCAGATTCAGTTGCCACACTGGGGCCAGTTAATCCCAAGAGATGGGAGATCCTGGCGGCCGCCGCTCCAATGGAATTCCCCATGTACAAACGGTAGAATTCATTGTTCCCTACCGCGTGCAGTAAAATGTCTTTGAAGTCGTTAGTCCACGAGCCCATGAACACGCCAGTGTTGCTTCCCCTTAACTTGAGGGCGTCAATGGCCGCATCTTCCAACCCTAGATTAAAAAAATATATATTATGTCATATAGGTAATTTGATTTTCAAATTAATGCGATGATATTGAACTTCAAAAATTCAAATCATTCAAACCTTCCCACACGAGTTCATGGAGCAGCCTATGTTGGGGATCCATGAAGACAGCTTCCTTGGGGCTGATTCCAAAGAATTTCGCGTCAAACTCGTCAACAGGGACCTTCAGGAATCCAGCGTTTGTCTCGTTACAACGATTCCTCGTAGACTGATCCCGTGTCCAGCGGAAGTCTGGTGGAGTAGTAACTCCATCCAATCCGTTGACAATCAAATCCCAGAACTCGTTCAGATTGTTGGAACATGGGTAACGACACGCCATCCCGATTATGGCGATCGGCTCCCGTGCGTACATATTTTGATCCTGGAGGGTCGACATCATGTACAAATCATCCTAAAAATATTCACCAATTGACGGGTCATAATTATATAATTATTTATAATCCCAAGGAGGGTTAAATGGAGATGGTCATTTTTTAAGTTTTTATGTTTTTTTACCTGCTGCTTGGTCGTCATGTTGGGTTTGACATCTTGCAAATAAATTTCGTTCCAGTAGGTCAAGGCCAGCTTAAATAATTTACGTTTTAAAACGGGTAATTAGCTTTTTGGGAAGAGTTTAGAAGACATTTTTTTGCAATTCATTATGATTTTTGTCTGAATCTCACCTTTTCCAGAAGACCTAAAGACTGCACGGAGGGAACCTGCTTCCGCGGATCTTCCGTAAAGTTGATGATGGCCAAATCCTTTTCATTTCTTAAAAATTCAAATCAAAGCAATAAGGAAATGAACAAAACTTATAATCAAGGCAAGCAAGTAAACGTTTTAGCATTTTTGCTTGGAGTTTCACATTACCCCAATAGCGTCCCAAAGACACGGTTGTAACGATTGGGAAGATGGGTTATTTCCTGTTGTTGATTTTGATTCCAAATGCGAATGTACTTTTCCAGAGTTCCTAATTATCAAATTATATGATTATAATAATTACTGATTGATTACCAAAAAAATGTCAGTGCAAGATGAAGCACAAAATTTTTTAATTAAGTAAAAACTGAACTATAATATCTAACCTTTGTTTCCATTCGTAGATTTTGTTCCTGCAATGAGTGCCTTGAAGATATCCATGGATGGCCGAAAGGCAAACACGGAAGTGTCCATATTTTCCATGAAGGTTAGAGAGCGAAACATGTCGAATATTTGGTCACAGTTTTTCATTACCTTTAAATAAATGGGTCACATTCACATTATGCAATCAAACAAACGTAACTTTTGTCAATTTTATTGATTCTTAATTAAATTAAGCTATATTGCCCTTACCAGCATGTTTGGAGAAAGAAATACGCACTTCTCGAAAAGACGAAGAGTGAGAGCATAAATCTTCGCGAAGTCTTCCATTTTCAGGTTGGAAACATTCCTATCCTCTTCGAGGATATGCAGACTGTCAAACTCATGGTTGAGTAGGTCCCTAAATTCAAGTTCAATACATATTATGAAAATCATCCCCATTTTATGAAACAGGCTCGGATTACCAAATAAGAAAAGAAAAAAAAACGAACCTCATGCGCAGTGAGACTTTAGGGGAGGCGATAACAGCTACGCTCCGGCTCGTCAGCGACTTCCGTAGAGATCTCGCAAGTACGAGTGCTTTCGACACATCGTCGTCAGTCAACACCGACGTAACCCATGCCTGGCCCTTGAATCCTATCATCACAAATAATAATTTCGAATTTGTAAGTAGATGGTACAAAATAAATAGGTCATGCAGTCACAAACAAATCCGCATGACTCTTATGATTCATGAGGGGCACTTTGCTACATAACATTTATTTCACATAATTTCACATAATTGCTCTCAGTTGATGAGTCTAACCTGCCATGATCCAAATCCCGCTGATCTTCCTCGATGTTTTTCACGAATAACGTTATTATTATTATTATTACAACTTCACTTGTTACAGAGTTTTCAAATATTTAGGTAATTCTTTCCCCAAAATTCACCCTAAATTTCACCGCGCGCACACGAACACAAATTATCCAATCTAGTATAATCCTTGGAGAGCAGATCTGAGAGCGTTTTTATACTTTGTTGTGACTTGACTGTTGCAGAGGAGCATGTAACTAGCATCAATTCCCGTCTCCTGACTGTCCAGGAGAAAAGTAAGGAAATGGTTCTTAAAACCCACTAAGTCGGAATGTTTACTTGCAAGCTTAAATAATGTTTTTCAATATTACCCTCATCAACTATCCCAGGTACGAAATGCCAGGACACCTGGAGCGAGTGGGAAAAACTGTCATTGGATAGAAGTTACTAGAGTTCAACTAACTTGTTTTTTCACCCTAGATCCATATCATATCGTCTTACTTATAATACGATAATTGCGTCTCAGTCAGTTTATTTAATGGAATGTTAAGCAACGCAGTTATCTTCGTATATCCTATCCTAGTCGCAGTAACCTCTAGAGAGTTTAGCATAAGGAGGCTACTGAAGGTACCTAAAAAAAATCACTGCTTGCTGGCGGCAAGTGGGGATGGTGGTAATATGGCTGTAGATAATGCTGAGTGCTCAGATTAATTACGAAAAAGTCTAGCTTTTTTTCAGTCATCCAGCCATTGCATGACACTCACTCTTGGAAGGAGTCTTTTTTTGAAAACCTTTTTTCTCCTGGTTATGTTGTCCTTCCCCCTTGTTGCGTCAACCTGAAAGATCGGGCAGGTACGCCTTCATGTTAAATAGTTGTAAGTTCTTTTTAGTTTCTTGCCATCCTGCTAAATGACCGTAACTTTGCTCTTTTTTGTTAACATTAATTATAGCCATTATAGAAAACACATGTAGAATTTTTTTCTTCAACTCATCATCATCATCATCATCAACAGCATCAGCTATAACTATCCAAAAGCTATGCGCTCTAGCTAAGCTAGCCCTTTTTTATGGCTGGGATTAGGAAATTGAAAAATGGAAATGCATCGCATAGTCATAAATAAGCAATAAAACAATGAAAGAGGACAGGTGGAAAACCCGAGTCACCACCAAAATCGTGCTTTTCTTAAGAAAAAACGTATATTTTTTATGAACAAAAAAATTAAAATATTTTATACAGTCCCGTCAATCCAGTGAAAAGGACTAGATTTTCTCAAAAGATTGTAGAAAAAGGATGAGACATGCGATCTCAAGACAGAAAAAGAAATACATGAGCAAAATAATACTATGTATCCGTATCTATCAGTTTATTTGTATAGCCACGCTAGTTAGTTAGTTTAGTTATCTTAGGTATATCTATCTCTTCTGTATATATTTATTTATAATAACTCGGACGATATTTTTATAGTATTAATTTTTATGAGGAGGCATCCTCTGTCCTTGTCATTTTCTATTTTTCCATCGCCATCCTCCCCTCCTGAGTCGGGGGCTGCTGTTGGGATTGTTGGAATTGCGTAGGTTATTTATTGTGTATTTTAAAGGCTCGAATTCTCCCATGCGTCGATTCTGGTTTCGCACTGTTGGGTTGCCAACTCCTGTGTGTGTGTGTGTGTGGCAGTGGCAGTATCACTCTCCTCCTCGGAAGGCTCTCTGGCTCTGAAGACATTTTATGGTTATTTATGATGTGCTTAGCACAATTAAAAATTATTGCATACTGGTTTTCAAAAAAAAATTGTTAAATATGTAAATAGGGCTTTGGATGATGGGGTCGAAAGCGGAAGTACTACAGACTTGTAAAAGTCAAAACTCAAACCATCATACCCACATATTATTATTCTCTTCTCTTCTGAGAAAAAAATAATAATCCAGTTTTGTGGGATGCATTATTTTGTTAACTATTATTATCAGCTTGATCATCATCATCATCGTGTTATGTTGTCATTGCATAATTGCCACGTGGTTTTGACAAGGCTCACAAAAACCCGATATTCCCTTATTGCGAAAGAGCGAAACCAAGCTGGTTAAACCATGTAGGTTAAGATTCAATTAGTTCTTCTTATGAAAATATTTTGTTCAGACAAGATGATGCCATGACTCGAATCCTCTATGAGCCTTTGAGCTGAGTAGAAAACGAATTTTACGTGGAGGCATGTTTTTTTCTCACGAGAAAGGAAAAAATAGAACTCGTTGGTGGACCTATTTAAAAGACAAATGGCTTCTAGAATATTTCCTACGGGGGAAGAAAAATGGAATTTAATTCGTCACTGTCATGTTTTTTCCGTCGCTGATTGGGAAAATATCATGTTTTTCCAAACGGATACAAGTGTCAGTGATACCGGACTACTGAAAAAAGTTTATTTATTAACTCCATTTTTTTAATTTTTATTATTTACAATACACTTCCTACGAAATAGTACGCACTCATACAAAATGAATCATTAGTGCTGGTTAATTACATAATTGGTTTAAGCTTTTTTTTTGTAAAATCTCATGGATTACTAGGTACAGGGAGATATTTTTTATTATTTAATTTAGCATTCAATTCACGTAATTCAGGTAAAAAACAGAGTTTTTGATTTTTAATTGGCAATTAGGTAAATACATTTTATTTTGCGTTTTTGTTTCCCGTTGGAATGTTTTCCATGTTACGACTCAAGATTATTTGGAATGGGATTTCGTTTCTCCAACACAAAATTGTAACCTCGAACTGGCGTCAACACGATGGAGGTGTCCAAAGGGACGTCATCCAACTGATCCGTTGTCGATATTGCGAAGTAATGCAGAATTCTCGCCATCACTAATTTCATCTGAACCATGGCGAACTTTTGGCCTGCAAAATTTGAAAATTTTGAGAGAGGAAAAAAATGTAATCATGTTCATTTCATAATGATGATGACACTAATGACGGCATTGCATTACCCAATGCCCAAAAAACGATATGTATTGTAAGCCATTATGCCACCTTGGGATGACCGATCAAGTGGAAAGCAAAAAAGTGGATAAAATGTGTGTCGGCGGAGTCGCCTACAAAATGAAATATGAAGCTCATTAAAATGTTTCACCTAAGCAGTTTCTGGGCCCAAGGGAAAATGGAATGTACGCGTAGGGATGCCGTGCAGCAGAGCTCTCAGGGGTGAATCGAGACGGATCAAATTTTTCTGGCTCTGGAAAGAGTTCAGGATTCCGATGAAGGTCTGTGGCGAACATGACGCAAGTCGTGCCTTTTGGGAATACCACGTCATCCCCTGCAAATTAAATTAGCAAAAAAATGATAAAACTATATAGCTTCTTGTGTCCTCCTCCCGAAATGAAACTAATGAAATGTGCGAATATTATTATAGTAATCCATCATCACTTTTTACTCAAAAGTTGCATTTTTTTACCCATTTCTAATGGCGTCTGCAATTTACGAGCGGTCATATAAGCAATTGGATATAGCCGGAGGGCTTCTTTGATGCATCTCTCTGTATGCTTCAGATCAGATAAAGATGACATTGTGAAGTTCCCCTCGGGACATTTCGTCTCGTCGTTAATGACTTCGTCAACCTCTTCTTGACATTTTTTCTGAAATATGGAATATGTGTAATGCGCATTTTATAGAATCAACATAAAATTTGCCTTTCGTTCCGGCTGGCTCCCTCTTGTCCAATTAATGGAAGCAACTTGGCGTGCTTCAACAATGATTGCTTAAGTTTCGTCAAGTTATAAACTGTACCTGATGTTCAGGGTGGAGGGCAAGGAACATGAGTGTAAACTGGAGAGCAGAACCTAAACATCGTCATAATGAATTCAGCGTAAAAATGAGAATTCCCCCAGAAAAATCGGAATAAATATGTATAAATATGAGCTACGTAGTTGAGCCCAATAAATAATTACATAAATTATAATGGCCGTATTAACTGAAATATAACAGATAAACAAACAAACCTGAGGTTTCGTGGCCCTGAAAAATTGAAAAATAAAAAATCAGAATGTTAATTTAGGTATTTGCCATTTTTAACACTGTCGACAACAGTTTGACTTTCAATATCAGGAACAAACACGTAATTTGAATATTTAAATAAATTGCATACTTACAGCACTTATTATCGTATGGGCTTCTTCACGAATATCAGAGTCGGACAAGCCCTTCTCCAACATGGCATCCATGACCGTTTTATTTTTGACAATGTCAACGGGGCTCTCCTCTGACTCCATGAATCTTGCACGAGCATGGACAATTACCTAAATATGGAAAAAATTGCGTTTCGCAATTTTAAAAATTATAATTAAACATGATTTTGACTGAGCTTAATTGGCATATAAAAATAGTTTGGTTTAAAAAAAATTGCAAGTGTTAATTTGAAAAAAAAAGATAAGACGCACTTGGAAAATGTAGTCTTTGATGTATCTCATATTTTTTTCGTAAACCCGCCTGAATGGAAGGAACTTCCAGATCCATTGTATTTGACACCAAGGGCGAGATACTTTGTACCAAATGTATTCCTTTGTCCTATATAATTTAACGCATAATACTTTGTCTGGTAAATTAACAACTACGCTGCGTTGATAATAATAGCTTATACAATATTTTGAAATCTAGACTTTTTTATAAGGTGTAATTTTTTAGTATGTATATTTTTTAACCTTTCAGCTTCCTCGAAGAACTTGTGGAAGCCATCAGGTGTGTCATTTAACTCAACACCCATTGAGGTTTCTAGAAATAAAATTATAGTTTACATAAAATGTATGTTTATGTAAATTTTGATTGTTTCTTAATTTTTGAAACAAGTTCATACAATAGCATGTTAATCCGAATACATCTGGAATATACACATACATACTTACCAGA
>JAQGAI010000586.1:0-19009 GCA_034696905.1 Lepidocyrtus violaceus
GCCTTCCAGACTAACAACACATCGGACTTTCGAAGGGTAGCCGGAATGTACCACTTTAGGAGCTACCTACCTAGTCCAAAGTGGTTTTTTGGGGGGGTTGCAAATTATCACTTGGTAAGCTAAAACTGGAAGTGATTTTATTTTTTTCAATTAAGCATGCTCTCAGCGTGTAAAGTTTAAATTTAACCCAAAATGCCTTCCACCGCTGTGGAAGCAGAGAAAGTTTGAAACTTTCAATTTGCTCACGTATGCTTAATATTATTTTATCATTTTAAGTAATCAGCACGAGACGAGATGCTGACCTGGTGAGATATCTAATTTGAGTTACGTTACATAGTACTTCTTGTTCCCTTGCACAAAATTTCTCTCTGATTGCAAGCCTGGCTAAAAATCATGTCTGTACAAGTTCAAAAAGGAAGAGAAATTTTCTATGTTTAAAAATTAAATACATGTCCGATCCGCTTGGAAAATCAAATGCAACTAGAGTTGAAGCATCAACCACACATGCACATTTTACAAATCCCTTTACGTTATTTAAAAGAGGAATATTTATTCATTCCAAAAAAAGTTTATGAAAGTAAGTGCTTCATAAAGTGGCCTGGCTCGCGTATTATTCCAACCGCCATAACCTATTTTTAGCTTTAAAGGTAGGAACTTACGTACTAAAAATGTTTTTGTTACATTTTTGTCTATATTACCTATGCCATATCATCATCACTCACGCATCGATTCATCAAATCAAAACAATTTTCCCTTTCATGTCTAACATACCAGACCTCTCAATTTCTCAATTCTATCCCCCTGCTTCTGCTCCACTTACAAAGGTGAAAACAGCGAACTTTTTGCAATACAAATCCTATCGACTCCAATATAGTTATAGCCATAACCTGATCCTTCACTAACCTTTTTTTTCTTTTCGAGCCTCCTCCATCGCATGAGTATTTTTTTCTTCTTCAGAGGGGAACAAAAGTTGGCTTAAAAACTTCAAAAGAACAGTTTCCCTTTACCTTACATGCATGCCTCCTCCTTTTTCTTCTAAATAAGCAGTTTTCCCCGTTCTACTTACCCCTTTTTGATATTTTTCTCAACTGCTGAAGGATTAAATTATCTGGGACAGGTGAAGGGAAAAAATGTATTTACCAAATCAACTTCTTTCGTGTTAAACTTCTTTCTTTCTTCAAGCTCAAGGTTAAAACTATTTTTCCTTTCATGGAACCGTTTTTTTTTGCCCTCCTCCTATATAATCCAATTTCTCTCAACTTACTTTATTTAACTAGGTGACGAGACCACAATCATCATCCAAATACTACTAACACCAACAAGTAAGGACACTGCTAGGTAGACGAATGTAAGCACCTGGATAAGTTGGAAGGCAAATAGACGCCCAAGCCCACGACATCAACAACCCACGTCAAGTAAATTGTAGCCAAAAGTAATAATCATTATATCACCATCATCATTCCAGACAGATCGTAAAAAGCAAGTGAAGCAATTTCGTACGTCTTCATAGTATCGTATATCCCGCCGTTGGAGTATTTAAAGAGAAAAGAGGTAAACGGAACCGTGGCAAAGAGCCTTTTTATTATCAGCGTAAAAACTTTTTTTCAGTTCAATGATGCAATGATGATGATGATAGCTTGGAACGAAGGTAAGTGAAATGTGTGGAGACTCTCACAAACTCGCCTCGATGACTAGACAGTAAAGCAAAGAGAGTTTTTTTCCTGTCAACATGAACACCCAGTTAAACACGCGCTGTTATAGAGTGAGAAGCCTGTCAACAATCATTCTCTCAATATGGGAGCCGAATCATCAGACTACCGACATACGTATGCCTACAGTGTCTAGATACCCTCTTTTTGCTTATACACTTGAAAGATGAGCACTTGACAAGGGCATGAGATTTTGAAGGAGTTTAAACACCAACCACAACAAGTTGGACATTGATAGAAAAAGTAAAATTAAATGGTGCAGCAGTCCATCCTAACGAAAGGAAAACTTTTACTTTCCCTTAAACTAAAACTAACCCAACCACCGGCAGAACATGTGAGAGCAAAAAAAAATCTTTGGGAAAGTTGTACCCTGTCTGCTCTCCCCTTTTCCACAAACTCATTATCTTTATGAAAGACTTTACAGTGAGACCCGTGGAAAGAGGAAAAGCTGGAGAAAGTAAAAAAATGCATCAACGTGATGATGTTGGTGATCATCATCATCTGGATGAAAACTCAGGAAATGTACCGTGATGTTTGAGAATATTTTTTTCCTTTCTTCTAAAACACATCTACAAACAAACCGTTCCACTTTAGGTTGGACCTTGTGGTAGTGGAATACATTTTAAAAATTAGTTTTCCCCTCTCAGAGAAAACAAGAACATCGAAGCAAAGGGAAAAGAAATTAGAGAAAGTTTTTTTAAACCTACAAGTCCGTGTCGGGACTGTCGACTTTACATTAATGAGAATGTCATCATCATCATGTTGAAAAAATAATATTTCTCTCTCCCAAAGTATCCCATGTGAAGGGAAAGTGGTTTTCGAGGAAAACAAATTATTTTAAAATGACGGGAATGAAGGGAACGTCCTATAATAAAATGACAACAGGTGTGTGTGTACTCAGTACATAGAGACTTGTCCATATGTTTGAATACATTAATTAAAATTCAGCTTTTAGTGTATGAGCAAGAGCTTTAATGTGGGTCGAAAAGTTGCCCACTTTCAGCTGAGAGCTTCTTCATTTTTCTCTTTAATCACTTTTTATTAGCAATTTTCCCTTCTATTTTGAAGCAAGAAAGTTCGACATGATGGAAAGCAAAAAGAAAGTCAAAGCGTAAGTAGCAGTATATTTTTAAAAGAGATTTCAAAATTGGAACGTTTTTGCGAAAAATGTTGGGGGGAAAGCTCAGTAAACTGCATACCTATGTAGGTTACATGCATTTCGGGGGAACGATGTGGATGTGGAAGGTAAAGTGTTTTCTTTTCACTTTAGGTGAAAATGGCACTTGGGACTTTCCTTAGCGCCCCTTCAACTTTGATGGCTGCAACTTACAACATGCAACGGTTCCCATATAAAGGGACTTGTAAAAGCTACTTTAGGCATCAACAGAACTGAAACTAGGCAAAGCTTTTTCAAACAAAAAAAAAATTCAATTACTACTATGTAAGAGGAGCGGAAAATATTTTTATTTTTCGATTTTATTTTTCATCCCGTCTGTTGATATTTTTTTAAGCATTTGGCCCACTTACCGATTTGTTTCCTAGTTGCTTCACATAACACGGAAGATAAGCATGAGTCCCCACATGGGCTGATACATTGTCTTGATTCCTTTCCAGGTCAAAGTATGGCCCTGGGTATAGTCCAGTCAGCTCGATTCGACCAGGACCTGCCAACAAACCAAAAATATACATGTTTAGTTTTATAACAAAGGAGGGAATGACAGTTTTCTGTTTATTTTAGTGATAGCCCGTTATTGGGCACGTCATTCCTCCTATCGCAAATCGTAACTATATATCCGCTAGCTAAACATTTCTCTGCAGTGCAAACAAAGTAGAGAAGGAATGTACACTTTCAAATAACTTTCCCAGTTCAAACAGTCACCTTCAAATTAACGACCTCACACGCCAAACCAAGTCACAATCCAAACAAGAGAATTATTGTATCGAGCCTTGAAGGCTCACGTAGAAAAATTTATCCAGTGAAATTTTTCCTGCTGTGAAAGAAACGAAAAAACATACGAGAGAGAAAACAAAAAGGATTTCCCTGCCTCAGCTTGTCCTTTTCCCTGTCCCCCTTTTCCAAACCACTGTTGTTTTTCCCTTAAGGCATGACATAGACCAGGTTAAGTGAGTTTTCTCATCATTTCATTCCTCAGCTTTTGCCATCCCATCAGTCAGTCAAAAGCTGAGAAAACTTTCCCCCCGCTGTATGGTTGTTGGTTGGTGGGGACTTGAAATTTATTTCATGCAGTTTTTTCCACAGTTTCATTTTACTTTCACGTGAGCCGATCTCTCCACTTCGTTTTCAAGCACGAAACACTCACTCACCGTCAGGGAAAGTATATGCTTTGGAGTGAGATGACGATGATGATGATGTTCGTGGCAGCTTTTTGTGTTACACCTCAAGTCAAGTCACGTATATTCATACTGTTCACATATTGAAGTTAGGTATTGTCCAAATAACCTATAAATGACCTGCTTTTCCTTGTTTCTCCTTCCTCCTTTTGTCTCAAATAAAGTTTATTTAGGTAAAGACCCAGCTGCACATTTCAAATGGTGAATGCACCCAGGAGAAAACTATATTCATTTTTTTCTACCTTGCATCCGGTATCCGCCTTTTACTTGTGCCAAGAAAAAGGACTGGAACTACCTACGTATGTATATCATAATCATAATAATCCATTTTTGCGTTTTATTCTGACCTGCAAAAAAAATCTATATTTTTTCTGTGTTCATGCCAGTCTTGCTGCTGGCTGTGTAAAGTGTTGTGCTTGTATGTATTTGCACAGCTTTTTTTCGTTTGCAAATTTTTTTTTTGTTCTTTCCAGTGTGCATCTGATAATATGCTTAAAATTATCTGGGAGAAAATCTTTGCACTTTAAGGATTACACATTGGTAGTGTTTCTACTTCTGTACCTGTACCATGCTAAAATCACCTCATAGAATCGATAGACAGCTCATAAATGTTTATGATAGTCTGGCTAGTCTAGGGTTTTTTTTACCAGCAAAACCTGCCTTTTCAAATTCTGTCCCTCTGTTTTATATGCCATGCCCATGCCTCATACTGTGGAATGGAATAAGTAGCTTTAGTCACAAATCATATCAAGGTAAAAGCCATTCAATCAAAGAGAAAGGTAGTGCAAGGAGAGAAAAGGCCGAATAAATATGCATGTCATAGTTTAATCTCATTTTGATATGTGCACTGCAAACCCACCTCCGTAGACCTTTAAATATGCATGTGGAGGGATTTGGGTTCAGTCTGTGGAAAGTAGGCAGAAGGGATCAAAAATGATGAAAAATTTATTTCCCTTTGCAAAAAAAATCAGAATAAATTTGCTTTTCCTATTTCCTACAACAAGCACCGACGGTAGTGCCAGTATCGAATAACTACCTACCTAGTATACCTATGCTACATTTTCCTTCAAACTGACGCTGCAAAAACAAACCCAATATGATGGGTTAAAAGGGTAACATTCTCAAGCGGACATTTGCACACCCAATTTCATCCCACCCAACACCCAAACCTTTTTTCTCTCTCTTATTTACATAACTTATTACTTAGGTACTCCATTTGCGGTAGAGAGGGTGAAAGAAAGTGACTTGAAAGGAAGAAATAACTTTCCCCATCCTTCCGCAATAAAAATACAACTACACACCCTTCCCATGCCTAGAGTAAAATGCAAGTCGTTGGAGAAAGCATTCCGCATCGTAGATCATAATAATGGATACATGTGCCCATTCCTTATTATTTCTTTGATGATGAAGCTAATGTTTGGGACGAAGGTGAGTGAGTAACAGGAAGTGGAAAAGGAATAAGTATGGGGGGAACTAGGTCATAATAATCATTATCATCATGGTCAGAGAAATAGACAAAAAAAATGAATGATGAAAAGTAGTGCGGTAGTCCCCATCTGAATGCGTTTGCATTACCTAATTCATATGCTCAACACGAGCTAATCCTGAGCCACAAAATTCACCTTCAGAATAGGCATCAGAGGCTGGAGCGTGAGAAGAAACATTCTATTTATTTCGGAATCTCCCCACCCCTTCCTCACTATTTCCTCATTTGGAGGGAAAGCTCTCCTTTTCCCCGTACAACTGGATGGGGAAAAGTCTGGACGGGAAAAGTCTTCTATAATGGAATAGAATCGCTAATGCGCGTTTTGCATTCTGTGCATCTTCCCAACTTGCCATCTCTCTATTCTTACCCACCAACATACATAATATTGCATGGAAGGGGAAAGTGGAAGGACAGATGAT
Organism: Lepidocyrtus violaceus; assembly: GCA_034696905.1. Classification (NCBI taxonomy): domain Eukaryota; kingdom Metazoa; phylum Arthropoda; class Collembola; order Entomobryomorpha; family Entomobryidae; genus Lepidocyrtus; species Lepidocyrtus violaceus. Next base: position 5,967 of record JAQGAI010000586.1, read on the forward strand.
GGTGCTTTTTGTCTTGATTGAAAGCAGCTGACCGTGCTGTGTACATCACTTCATCATCATTATCATCAACATCCCATCTACTCCTCCTTTCATTCTTCCGGGCAATATGGCATAAAAGGCCAGTTAAGCATTATTTTATTTTATTTTCCTTCCCAGCAAAGGATGGGATCCTCTACACCCAGCTACGAGAATGGACTAAGCAGGCCAACCGGATGAAAGGGGGAAGCCCTAAGAAATGCACGACGACTTTCCTTATTTCTCCTTCCTCCTCACTCATAATATGCTATTTTCATTTATAACGTGCTTACTCACACAAGAATGGCTCTCATTCCCATCATCTCCGTTTAATAGAACCTACTATATAGATCCTTAGTGCAGAAGGTAGAAGGTAGCCGAAAATAAGGTAGTGTAATAATGTAGGTTTGCAAGAGAAAATACAACAATAATGGAATCAAATGGAATAGGAATGGGTGAAGAAAAAGAGACAAGAAAAGAGAATTACATTCCACACGTTTCGCCAACATAGTTTCCCTTCCCCCTCCTTACATACATTCGCAATTGCTGGATCTACATGAGCTTCCCAGCGTAAGTATTTGTGCAAAAAATTCTAAGTAACAACAAACAGCTCGCAATTTCCCAGAAAAAAGGGAGTGATGTTGATGGGCAAAACGTGTCCGCGAAACTAACGAAATAAATGGCATTGTATTCCAGTTCTTGTATGTATTGTTCGTTTATCGGCTTTAATACATCCTTCCATTCTACGGTATTGATCTTTCACTCATCCGTAAAAATCCAGTCCAGTCCTCCTGTTCGTCCGCCCGTCTGAAGGAAAAGTGGGAGAGGGAAACGAACAAAAAAAAACCTTCCTCCTCTCTTTCTTTCAGTTTGCTCCAGTTCCACAGAAGAAAAAAATGCACAAAAGGACTCTGGGTTAAAAAAAATTGTTGAATGTGGTTTGGTTTGGGTGGAAAGAGTACACGGAGAGAAGGACAAGGGAAGTGGAACTCAAAAGAAATGGCATCTAGGGGCAGCTCCCCAGTTATAGTCCATTCTTTTCCCTTTCTCCTTGGCAGATTTGTATCTAGACAAAAAAGGAGGAGAAGGAACAAGGTCCGCCACCGCGTCTACACAAGTTTGGAACTTGATGACTAGTCAGACTACCGCATTTCTGTACATACATTCCTGCTCTTGTTTAGGTACATTAATTCTCGATGGACAGATAAAGGGAATGAGAATGTGTAGCGGTTTTTGGTTGTTAGTCCTATTCTCCTCTTTCTTGGAAGTCCCCGTCTACAACAGAACATTCCAGCGTGTCCACTGCCCTCAAGTCTAAGAGTCACAAGGTATCAACATCAACGCTCCTTCGACTGAGGCTGGCTGTACCAGAGAGACAGATGGATGGATGGGTCATAGTCATGGTTATGGTTTGCGAGACCCTGGTCGGTTTTTTTCATCGCTAGCTTTATATTAGGTTTGTGGTGTGATAGCATTTAGCTCCCTCCAGAGCTCGGGCCGAGATAAGAAGAAAAGAGCATTACGCAATTTCTAGCCAAGGAAATGATATTATATCCCACCAAGGTTATGAGTTGAGTAGAGAAAAGAATGGCTCCTCAAGTCTCTGCTTACGCAATGTTAAGTAATCCTAACAATGTAAATGTTTGTTTTTAAAGAGGAGGAAAACAATGGAGAAATCACTTCAGTCTCACGATTACTGGCTCCACGGCCCTTTTAGTTTCAAGTTGGGAAAGTGTGTGTGTGTGTAGTAAGTAGTACATATATCAGGGAATGACTGTATATTGTATATACACCCCCATATAGTTATTATTATCGCCATCATCATTATTACGATTATTGTCCTCATTCGCATTGCATTTTATTGCTGGATATGGGAATGAGCATTGCAATAATCATGAAAACACTGCTCCTGGCAAAAATAGCCGTTTCCACGTTCTTTATGGCATTTCCTTCAAATAATTTATTTTTTTCTACCCCCTGTTTGTTTCAGTTTGAAACTCTGCCGATAAGACTAAGACTATATATTTCCCAGCAGTGAGTCTAGAGAAGAAGAAGAAGAAAAACAAGATAAATAGTTAAAATATATGATACGGAGTTTTAACGACAGGAGCAATTCGTTAATCCGATTGTTACAAAGCGTGGCAATGACACGAGAAGGGGCAGACACAACAGGAGGAGGGAAATAAATAGTTGATATTCATTCCACTTCATTGGTTACTACCAGGCGTATTGTCTTGTTTACAAGTTTTGAAATAAACAGTCCATGACTCTCTGTTCTTTATTATTGCTTACTCATCACGCTCCAACTGCTCTCAACCATTCCCGAGAGAAGAATCTTCTCTGTTTCCAGCCATCCAAACTGATATCCAATACCTATCTATTACACTGCAGTAAAAAAAGGAAGAATGCAATGCATTAGGGGAAAGGGATAAGGATGATTGAGAAAATAGTGGGAAAGAAAAGGGCTGTAAATTTTCAGCGAAAAAAAAACTTTTTTCCCTCTCCTAAGACGATGACTCCCCTGCCATGCATGCCAGGGCACTACTGGACTGGAGATGGGTGCCAAGTGAAGAACAAAAAAAGGTTAAAGCTGACGATGCACGTATGTATGCATGAGAGTGAGACGATCTCCCAGCTATAATGTTACGTGTCCTATATGCAGCAGTAAAAAATTATCTGGTGCAGTTTTTTTCCTTCTCTCCCTGGAATGGAATAAAGAAAAGAGAAAGTGCTCGTATAAGCTATGTTTATGTAGTTTCCCACACAGACACGGCAGGATTGTGTTGCTGATGAAATCAGTTTTCCCAATATAACTAGTTTTTTCACTCTCCCCGACGTATACTTTGTATGTAGGTATGAATATACTACAAGCTATGTATATCACATATATTCACATCTTATACACTTCCACGAGAGTGGAACAAGTTCAAAAGAATAATGAAATGGAGAGGGTCCCCTCTTCTTCTATCGGAAGGGGAATGGGAGGGAAAATAGAAAAAGCTTCCAGGCAAATTTCTACTTTTTTTTTGTTCCACTGACGATGAGGAAAATGATATAGAAATAGATTCATATGAGTAGGAGGAGAGGTACTTTAAAAAACAGATAGTTTTTTTTGTCGTGTCATCCTTATTATAATACTTATAAAAAGAGAAAGAGCTTGGGGAAAAAAACTTTTCCCATCCTTATAAAAATAACAGTAAGAAGTATTATCGAAACCAAGAATCTATCCATAAGACAAAAGAAAATTATTTTTCTTTTGTAATGGTGGTGGTTGGTGGTGTATTATAATATCGTAGGCTATAACAGCTTAAATAATATGGATTGGTTTCCTCTCCATTTTATCAGTTTAAAAAGAGGATTGCTCTTTCCTTAGTCAAAATGTAAAGACTGGACCAACAGGGACCACCACATTATTGCTCCTAGAATGGGAAATGAGATAGGGAAAACTATGGAAGAAAAGTAGGGAAGGCACGTTTCACTTTCATCGGATACACTTGATCTTCTTGGTCCTTTTGCTTTTATTGTATTTACACAAGAGTTTCTCCTTGGGTTCCCTTCACACACACCCACTCATAGAGAAAAACGTGCTATTTCCCTTGTCCCTTTTCCATTCCTTTCTTGTATCTAAATCCTTCCTCCGTGGGTCTATCTCCACTGGGGTCGTGTAGCCATCTGGACTACTTGCTGCCCAGTTTGTTTCTGAATTTTGTAGGATGAGAAAGGGGGAAGCGAAATGTGATGGTAATCTTTTAACTTTTACTACATTACATGGTCAGGCTCAATGCTCAACCGAACTCCCGTTTTTAAAAGATTGAAAAAATCCATCTAGGTACCTGTTATTTCCCCCTTGCTCCCCAGGAAGAACGGCTCACCGGAGCTTTTCCCATTTCCCCCTTGTATAAAAAGTTTTTCGGGAAGAAGGAAAAAACTCTCTTCTTTTTGTTTTTTTACAAACGAGTTTAATTTGATCTATGGGATTTTTTCTATAGGTTAGGGAGTAACGGGAGTAAATCTCTGGAATGTGACAGGACAGGTCAGGGATAAAAATGGGTTAGTAAGGAAGTGTCACGAAAAAGTTGGAAGGAGAAAACTGCGCAGCATATTTCCTTCCACTTTACTTTCTCTACAGAGAGCTTCTTGTTCCCCCAGCTGAACATTCTTCTCTGTAATTAATTTTGATAATTAGAGAGGGCTGCTCAAAAACAAGGGGAAATATTTATGATGAAATCAAATCCAGATTAGCAAAATAATTGCTCTTGAAATGACAGGATAATTATTATTAATTTCATACATGGTTTGGCACAAACACTTCCTTACAAAAGGCATGTGAAGCGAAATTGACAGGAAAGCGAGATATATATGGTAGGAGTCCGTAAAGTATCCGTGTGCTAACACATTCCTTCACACTCCTCCGCATGCAATACGCTTTTTTAGTGTCTGTCAAAATGTCTGGGGGAAAATGATCACTCACAAAGTTCCCAGCTAGTTTACGATGATGACGTGACGCTGATGAACGTGTTAAACTTGATTTAAACAACTAAATTAGTTTTATCCATTATCCTTCATCAACACAATTCCCAGCATGGCCTTATTATTCTTCCCTCCTCTTTTGTACTTAAAGGGAGTCAATTAATTTTGATGATCCATTCGCGTCAATTGCACATTGAGTGGGGGGAACGTTGGGAAAACTTAATGGAAGGATTGAAATTGTTAGCCTGAGCCCCTTCTCTTCTCCTTCCCAAACAAAATGAACCTTTCTGTAGAAGATGATGATGATGGAGGAACTCTGTTGAACAAAAGGGGGAAAGGTGGGATAATGTTGATGATGAGGATGGTGATGTGCTACAAATGTCAACAACAGATTTTCCACAGTGTACAAGTACCAAATAAGTATGATGCCTAACTCCACTCATATGCTTCTAGCCCCTCTCATTCCTTCCCTACTTGATCATCATCATCATCATCACCCTCTCACCTATTCCTTTTCTTCTTTTTCCTTTTATTTCCCTCCAGACAGGTAGAAAATCTGAGCCACTTATGTAGGTATATGGAGGGAAAACGCTTTCATGGAGATGTGGAAATAGGGTAATAAAAACGGGGACGGAGTATGAGGCTCCCCATTGTTGAATGAAATCCTCCTGCTTTCCTCCCTCTCCTCGGTTGGAGTAGTGTTCCATCCAATGAACTTTATTCGTTTATTACAGTATTTCTCATCAGAGCATTATCAACATCCCAATCATAATCATCCAAGGCAAGGCATCCCGCTTTCTCCTCATATCACATTACATATTATTCCAGTGAAGAAAATCACTTTGCTATCAACATCTCACATCATTTCCACATTACCTACACTTTATAGTACAACCTTAGTTTTTCCCATTACAGACATGGGTAGGTACATAATATAATGCTATGAACCTACTTACAACGCACTTAACTCGCTCCTCGTTTTCTATAGGGTTCTCTATTGATGCTGAAATTATGGTGGTGGAGGTGGTATGGCTTGGTGAAGAAGATGAAGATCGAGTGGAGGAACAAGAGAGAAAGCAAAGCTGGGGAGAAAGAAAGTCGGACAGCTTTCCATTACACATGTCTATAGTGTAACCAGAAGCAGACTGGAGTCTCACTCCTCCAGCCCTACTGTAAAGAGAATTGAATGAAGCCAAGAGAAATCCTTAATTATGTGGTGGAGTGAGAGGAGGCACACACACACATAAAGGAAGAAATAAAAGAGTACATGCATGAAGCATCCACACACACATACAAAGTTGGGAACAAGTGGAAATGGAAGGGCATCATGATAATGATCGAGTAGGTAGTGCTAACTGAATAGAGAATTTCACTCAAGTGATATTTTTTCTTTAAGCTTTTCATGCTCCTCTAGTCTTTGGAATCTTTTAATGGATCAGAGTCGGTGGAGGTTCTCCCTCAGTCGGTACACAATCAAAAGTTGTCAAATAGGTGTATAAAGTTACTAAGCGTAAAGTCTTTAAGGTATACTACAGAGAAAGGGTGAATGAGAGTGAGGATGTTGACCTGCTTTTATTTTCAGGACTATTTCATTTCATTAATACTTTAAATGGGGAAGGTAAATATCCTCCGCTATCGAGAAATACGCCATTTGTTTTTATAACCGTGTGCAATATCATTAATACATGACAGTTAACAGACATTTTATTTTTTTTTGCTTTTGTCTGCGAATCGAGAAATGAAAATATTTTATATGATGATAGTGGTGGTGGTGGTGGCGGCGGTGGTGCGGCAGTGGGAACAGTAACATTTAATTTATTTATTATCCTTCCCAGTCAAGAGTGGGACAGGAAAGGAATGTATAATTTATTGGTCTTAAATGCACGCGTCTATTTAGTAGTCCTCCCACTGCAGCCTTTTTTATTATGGTTGAAGCTCAGGGATGCTTTACCCAGCTCTCGAGAGATTTGAGCCGAAACAACGGACAACAGTTTTTTTTATGAATGGAGGTTCCACCGTAGAAAATAAAAGCGGCGGTGCTAGCTAAGGATAAATCGAGATGATGATGATGGTACAATGGTGTTGGGATAGAAAAAGAGTAAAATCCTCGTCCTGTCACCTTTTTCGTGAAGAAGCGCGAGAAAAATGTCTTTCCCGTTGCTTTAAACGGGTTGAAATCACGTTTTCTTCATCATCTTCGTTTTACTGGTAGCAGAGGAGAGGAGGAGAGAGAGGATGTTGGCAAATGTCTTATCTTTTTCTCGTATCAGCCTCATCATCATCATCATCAACAAAGACGACGCTGCTCCGCTGCACTCAAACTTGATTCGTGTGGAGATGAGAACCGAACGTGAAGAGGAAGTCTTTCATAGAGGAAGTTAGTCCTGTATCTTCACCCACTCTAATGAACATCTCCTCCTTGCTGATCTCCTCATTTTCCGTTTACTTTCTGCCTGCGCTACCCCATCATACCGTAGTACGTAAGTACCTAAGTAAATGTGTTTAAGTGTGGGAGTTTAGTAAGTGATAAGAACAGTTAAAGCGTTAGTCCCTCCATGCCATGTCTAGGCAAATGCACCTATTCATATGTATATTTCCTTTTTAAGCTCCCAATAGGTATATTTATTATTATAAAGGTAAATGAAGGTGAAATCAAAGGAGAATTCTTCACTCCCAATCAGCTCCTCTTATCTGTATAACGAGGGGCCAATAACAAATGTCAGCCTATTTTTCTCCTGCTCCACTCCCCTTGTCTTTCGTTAGCGTGTTATGGGGAGAGGCTCAAGGGAAACGTGCTCTTTTCAAGTTTTCTCTCCCACACCACATCACTTAATTTGCGCCAATATCTGACAGCATTAAGAAAAGCAAATGTTGACAGAAATAATTTTCACAAATTACTTACCCGTATACACCGCTACCATATAACAGTCGAATTAGTAACATTATTTCATATTATTATATATGAGATGGGGTGAAGGGGGAGGTGGATATCGGTCAGATTTTGGAAAGTGATATGATTTGTACATAGGAGGAGGGGGTGACGATGATCCACACTTTTGATAAGAACCTTGGCTAAGACTGGATGATTAAAGGAAAGTAAACCATATCATATATCAATATCATAAAAACTACCTATGTGAATATAATGCGTTAAATTATCTAGCGCAATATATGTGACAATTATTATTACTCCTCCTATGTCGCATTTTCCGGTAAGGGGGGGATAACGAGACAAGATTAAGAGATTGGGATGAATTAGAGTGCAGTTCATTAAGAAGGAATCTCAATGACTCCCAATCAAGAAGAATATTTATTTAAATAGGGTGGGGATAAATCTCAATCTCCACTTACGAAATCAGGTGGAATACCATGTCATGCGATTGCCAGCGCGGTTTATTTGCCAGACAGGATGTATAAAGCAGACGCAGTATTCTCTGTCAATTTACGAATGTCTCTGTTTAAATTAAGTAAGTAAAAGGCTGGATGGAGTTTATGCCTTATTCACTCTTTAGACTACTTTTAGAGAAACGTCCCATATAGTAATATGAAAACCTTGAGCTGTTTACGAGCAATAATATATTTATCTCTGCAAAATTCCTTCACTGGTTTTTTTTTCAGACATCCTTCGCTACCAATTTATCTTGGAAAATTGGAATAAATGACATGAAAGCACATGACATTCACACACAACATATTCCATTTTCTCTTCTCTAATCTTCGCCAAAAAAAAAAAACCTTCACTTTACTTATGTGATAACAGGACTGTCGTCACGAACTAAACATTTTTATTCCTGTGGAGGAGAACGATGAGAGCTAAAAGAGATGAAGCTCTGTTTTGGAGGAGTGCGGTGCGTAAACATTTTCAAGTGCTTCGGGAACTGCACACAGACACGCAAATTAAGTCACATAACAGTCAACAGCCCAGCACAGTCATATAGACCTCTTGGCTCCGCAACTGATTTTCTGCAAGTCTGGCGAGTGAGCGAAAAAAATCCCTGGGAAAATGAAAATTCCTTTCCCGTTTTTATGACTATTTTGGGTAGCGGAATAAAGAGAGAAAGTAAACAAAATTACATTTTCAACAGCAACAAGTCCATCCCATCATCATTCCAATCTCAACTTCATTCCAGTGGATTATGACATGACAAAACAGGCCCAGATGGAAAGTTTTTTCTTAAAAAAAAAATAAGAATCTACCTATTTATTTATATATTCCGCAAGCACAAGTCGTTCCCAGACTTTTTCCTACAATAATGAAACCAATAAGTCAGCAAATATACAAGTCGTAAAAACGAGTCGTTGACTAAAATAATATCTTCGTTTCCCTTTCTGTCTCCAACAAATCTAAAACAAAAAAGTCGAAACTTGGGAAGAACAACCCTAAAAGAAGGGGCAATAAGAGCTGAAGAAAATGGAGAGCGCTAAAAAAAGAAAAACTTTAACTTTCTCCTACTCATACATTTTTAACACTGTATTTGTTAATACAGCTATAATATTATTTCCCCTCGTAATTCTTGAAAAAGTTACAAGGGAAAGGATAGATGACACGGAGGAAAAGAAAAATATCATTTCATTTTCATACAGACGCACATTTACAACTTTGTTCATTTTTATTCCAAAACTACATAAAAAGAGAAAGAAGGGGAAAAAGTTGAAGATAAAAAAGTTTTCGAAAAAAATAATTCTTCCCTTCTTCAAAAATGGAAGGATTTCTCATTTTTTTGGCAAAAATAAAGTTTCTTTTACAAATCGTGCTCGGCAATGCACGCTCCTCGTTATTAGCTTATAAACGCAGAGTACTTAAGAAAGTAAAGTATGAAAAAGGGACACAACAATTTGTCGAAACCAAAAGGTTAGATTTCGGATTATATTATTGCTTGGATGAAGAAGAAAATTTCGCTCAATAATATGAAAAATAACATTTACTCCCCACTATATTTATATGCATTTTTGCCTTCAAGCGAAAACTTTTATTTCTTTCTTCACGTCCACAAAAAAAGGCGAAACCTTTCCTTTTTCTTATTGGAATGACTAGTTTTACTCCTACCTGAGCTAGTTTATTCCCTTCACCCGAAACCAAGATATGTATCACATGATAAGGGGAATGTGTTGGCATAAGAGAAAAAAAAAGTTGGATATTTCCGCAGAAATACAGGCTATTTATCAAAATTTTATCGAGACAGGAAATCGAAAGTATGTTTTATGGGTGTGTTCTCTTACTTTTCTTTTCTTACCCGTCAGTAGTTTCTCTCGTAAACATCTACAAACCTTCGACTTTCTCTTCTCCAGAAAATAACATATTATTATATTCCCACCTAAGCTTTACGTCTCAACCCTTTTTTAGAGCTAGCGTTGTCCGTATAACCGCACACGATCTTTTATAAAAAAGAAATATGTAGATCCACACAAATAATAATTTCTTTTTATTCTCTTCTGCCGTTCCCGGGATGAAAGGTGACCTTGGTGTGATATGATGTGACAGGTACAGGGCACAAAAAGCCCTCCATAAAAACCTTTTATTATCCTTTTTTCCTGTCTGACTTTCTCTCCTTCTCCCACACACATTTTTTGAGAAGAAAGAGAGAAATGTATGAGTGAGAAATGATCAAAATGTATAATGTCTAATTTCACTTTTTATTCCACTCATATGTTACTACATGCACGCATTTCCTATACGCAATATGCAACACACGCCATGCCACATTTTTTTTAGTTCATGTGTGGGCTGTAATGATGCACTCTAACCTTTGAAAACCAGCATATTTATGACATATGTAATGTATGGGTATGTACTAGTAGAGGAATGAGATATGCAAAACTGCTTGGTCTCATGACTCCTCCAAAAAATTATTAGGCCACGTTTCGTTACAGGTTTACTCCTTTGTGGTAAAAAGAAAACAGTTCCATTATATAAATGGAAATATCCTTTTATTACGCTTTTTTCTCTTTTGAATCATGATGATGATTATTACGATTATTACTACAGTTATTACTACATTGCTACGTACCTATAATATGTTTTTGGGACTGCTCTTTTTTCATAATAGTCCATCTGTCGGAAAAGGGAGTAGGGAAAAAATCCAGCTAATGTAAATTGTCTCGCCTGTCTGACTGCCTTCTTCTGGCCAGGTGACCCCACATTTTTTACCACAACAATCATCGTCATGTCCTAATCATAAAAAAAGGATATGGGTAATATCTCATGTAAACTATGTATGTTTATTTGTATAAGGGAGCAAAAAACCAACTTCCCTTTTTCTCCCAACTCAAAAGTTATGCCAACAATTTCACTTGAGAAAGACATTCCATTTATGTTGGTTTTGATGAGGGTTTATATGTTTCACCTTGGAATCTCTCAACCGAGAAATAGGCAAATATGTACATTTTTCTCTCTCCGTATTATGGGAGGGAAATTAGCAATTTTTTAATGGGAGCTGGAAGAGTTAGATCAACAATAATGGTTTAGATTAGAAGAAAATGGATTATTGCAATAACTAATAACCCTCTGGGTTGTATGCTTAGCATGGTCAATGACATGAAATGACATTTTCGTAATCGAGCGAAAACGTTGACTTTTATGAGATTTGAATGAGTGTGTGTAAAAGTACGAGTAACATTGCGTCCAAGGCTGGCCTTTTTATTATTATTTTTTAAAGGCGGAAAGAACATTATCGGAGGCAAAAGCGTTATTAAAAGGCTTCCAATTATCTAGAATGCCATTACCAGCATGCCACGGGATGATTGACTTTTCTACTAATAAAAATTATGAGGAGTACTATAATACACAATGGCTGTTTTGCACTTTATAAAATAAAAAATATTTGGTATTGTTTGTACTTTGTACCTACATAATAAGGCCATACAAAAGTAAAAGCCCGATTTTCCAATAGTTGTTCCTTCCACTCCATTTTTGTTTGACTGTTTCAAAGCAACAGTGGTGGGAGTGGGCCAAGTGCCCACTTGTCATTCATGGTCAGCTTCTGTGAAAAATAGGCACTATTATAATATGCCCATTCCCATGCTCGAATTGCATGACCACATTCCCCGAATTCAACAGCGGGAGGGAAGCATAAAAGTCAAAAACAGGATGGTCATTTAGCTCCAGCTCACTTTCTACAAGCCATACAATTGTAAGGAACGTCATGTCATTGTGAAAAGCATTTCACTCAACGTTTTTCTTACAACTCCAAAATATGTACATACGATCGGTCAACAACAAAAGTCAAATGTATGGTGCAATAAGGTATGCAAACACGCGGAAACTTATAATTAAGTGAATATATGACTTTATAATTGCCACCTCCCTTTTCTCTCTCCGATTCCAAGCCTCACTTTACTTTCCCTTCATGAGTAAGACAATTTAATGTTAATTAATGTGCCTTCTTATTAAAAAAATTCAAAACTTATTTAATGACCTCGACATGTGAAAAAAGAATTTCAGCTCATTTCACCCTCAAAAATTGCCTTAATTGCTGTATTTATTTCAAGTCCAAAAATGAAAGTAGACATTTAATAATGAGGTCTTTTGTGTTTGATGGGATCACAATCTGATAATCGCGGTAATAAGTACCTTTGGACGATTTATATGGTGACTGTGGCTGTGTAGTAACTTGCCAAATACGATTATGGTAGGAGGTAGCGGTGCGGGAACGGGGACTGGACTTTTCAAATCATTTTGACTTTTCACTAAGTACTCCAAATACAAAAAAAAATGCTGAAAAGAGAGCCTGAATAAACTAGCCAGTTTCCTAGCAGGCTACCCGTGCTTCCAAATGTTTGATTGTGGATTAGAGCCGAAATGGAGCCTTTTTATATCCATTATTCTACCCATAATAATACGGCTTAAGCTCTCAAATCTCATATTACTCCCTGCGAAAAAAAACTATGCCATGTAAATATTAATACAAGGTAGACCAGCCACACACACAGAGCGGTAGTGAATCAATGTAAAAAGCCTACTCGAGTCAAGTCATGGAGAAAATCAAATGAAATATAGAGGCTGCCTATAGTTCCTACTTTCTCCATATTTTTTACGTGGGTTCATGGGTATGTAGGTACCTATGTATATGTATTACTATAAGCCTTTACCCAACCAAAATCTCTAATCTTCCCACTGGTTCCGTTTTAAGCAAAAGGGTAATAATAGCGGTTAAAGGAAATAGCATTTATTTTCTTTTTTTCATTCCTCCAGGTTCATATCCAATATGGGTAGGTAGGTATACATTTGAGTAGTACAAATGTATATCTTATTTCTTCTAGTTCCTAAATCTAGGACGGATAGAGGATATTACCATGTCATAGTTGTAAAAGGGTTATCCACATCTTTTGATATCGTGTCGTATAAATCTCCATTTATTTCTTTTTTTTCTCTGTGAGATATGGATTCAAATCTATGTATGCAGCTTCCACTGATTTCTTGCTTTTTACTCACTGTTAAGCTCAAGAATAATGGGTAAAGTGGGCTTGGGAACTTGAACACATCAAAAAGATTTTTTTTTACTTTTTTCTTTCACATGGACATGGACTAGTATGACTAAGCCTGTCTAAGAGCGACTATA
>JAQGAI010000587.1:0-19007 GCA_034696905.1 Lepidocyrtus violaceus
TCTCCCCCTACCTACTTCATCCTTTCAGAAATGGCATATAGGTAATTGTAGAATGTAGTTATTCCTGTGAGCTTAACAGCATTACAATGCAAAATATATTTTTCTAGAAGTTTGAGCTTGCACAATAAATAATAAATGAATGGATCGAGTATTGAGTTCATCTCTCTCCTCCGAAGCCAGACTGGACGGGACCGGGTTGACCGGATGGATGGCTATTACTGCTCAAGCTGAAGGATGATAAATGACAGTGTGAATTGTAAACACGTTCATTTTTTTATCATTCCATTTGCATTTATCTCAATTGGCAGATCATTGACTTGATACCGTCATTCAGTTTTATTCATTCATTCGTAAATGGTCAGTTACGCCAGTTTATTAGAGATTATCCCTCGGAACATTCCTGACAACAGTAATGCGTGGCTTGAAACTAATCTGGCTTGGCTACTGTTAAATGGCATACCATGCCATTATCATCTTCATGGCTCATAACTGGTCTTTCAATTCCAATCGTAATTCATAAATGTGGACAATTAACTGACATAATATGATTTACCCTGTAGTTAAGTACCTTAAGCTAAAATTAGTAATAATGAGAGAGAGAGAGAGAGAGCTCGTTTCGTATCTAATCCCGTCTTCATAGGGATTGGAAAAAAGGGAAATGGCACCAGGAATCAGGATGATTGGCAGGACACACAGAGAACACTGATTAGTAATTTCATGAAAAAGGATTATTACAAAAATAAATGGGCCCGGTCCAGTCCAAATAATATCTATCTTTTATATACATACCTGCGAAGGCCAAGAGTATCTATATATATATATGATGTGATCATGATCCAGCTTCCGTAACTACCGTCTCGAAAGATATAAAAAAAATCAAAAGTATGAGTAAAATTTGTAGCAACTTAAAATTTAAACTACAGATAAAAATGTGATGTAGGTAATTATATCAGAGCAGCAGCAAGGACGAGAGGAAAAAAAATATGATGATGATGACGATGACGTAGAAAGATGCATTCCTTCTCTACCTTTTCTTATGTAATTTTAGCTTTACGACTTATATCATGTATCTCTTAGGAGTCCGCTCCATCGGACTCATTGTTAGTTTGCCTCCCTTCCCCTTCTTTTTAATCTTAAGACGATGATAAAGAAGAAGAAGATGATGATAATGATGAGGGATCAAGTGGTTTTGAATAACTTAGTTGAAAGCAAGTAAGAAGAAGGATTGAATTGAAAGAAGGAGAAGATGATGATGAGGATGCTGACTTTAAAAAAACACATCTCTCCGGCGCGATGATGAGGTTCTTTCTTCTCCACTGTCCATGCTCCAACTAACTCCTCCAACCCAACTCACTTTCCACTTGCTCAACTATTCCTTTGTGGAGGTGGCTTACTCTTGTTTTGGTGTTGAGCGTTGGTGTGAATAAGGGCTAAGGGCTCATCCTTATATCTCATCTTTAGGGAACCATATACCCCCTTAATAATACTAATATAATAGCAATAATAATAATAATGTACCCTCCGGTCTACCGCCTCACCAGCTCTTACTTTTCTACTTCCCTGGTTGACTTTGCCCGTGGAGAGCCTTAAGATGCTTGTTGATTGTTGTACCGAGTTGGGTATATGGAACTTTTGGGGTTTGGGATCGCGGGCTCTTCCAAGAAATCCAAGTGAGCAAGTAAGGTTCCCTGTTTTCTTCCCCTGTGCGTATACGCATCACTGGACTGCTTTTTTTTCTCTTCTCGTGTTCGACTCGACTCGACCCACCATGGAAGAAGGCAAACCCTTAGAGTAGGCCAAACACTTGGAATTGAGACTTCCTCTATCATCATATCCCATCATCATCGTTAGTTACCTTCTCCTTCCCTTGCAGATAAGAAGAAGAAGGAAGACCTTCTTTGAAAACTGACCCTGAAAAGATGAAGAAGAGCTTCTTGTTATTAGCCAATGTTTATATATATTTATAAAAAAAAGTTCACAGTCCACAGAGGCATGTATGTATGTACTTATAAAAGTTGGAGATAAATACCTACCAAGTTCCATGCCATCCAATCCACTATAACAACCCATATAAAAAAAATCAGGAATGGATGGATGGATGTTTGGAAGGGCTCCACGGAGGAACCTCAAAACTGGCAGCAGCAGGTTGATGTTGATGCTGCTGTTATTATTGTTGTGGACCTTTTTTTTCACTCCTTGTTACAGCAGGTTCCTTTTTGACATCCGTCATTGGTATGTGTGTACATTTTTCTTGTAAGGGCTTTACTGGCCCAAATTACACTTACATTTTATTCCAGCATCCATAAAACAAATTCTGCGTTTTATGCTTACACAAGCTAAAAATGAAGGAAGAGAAGTCGAGAGGAAAAAAAAACATTTTTACCATCATCATCATCATCATCAACAACAACAACATCATCCCCGTCTCAGTCAGTCCTTCCTTTTCTTAAAGAAAAGAATTCTTGTTATTATTATTACTAGCGGTGCAGAAAGTCAGTTTAAGAGTCTCGCTGAGTATTATTTCATTATTTTCTTTTTTTTTCTCACTTCGCCTTCCTAGGAATTTTCATTCTTTTGTTTGGAATTGGTGTCTTGTGTTCAGGCTGTAGTATAGTGATATTATTGATGGTGCTTCCCTAGTAGTAGTCCAGTGGAGTCCCGAGAAAAAAAAAACTATTAAAAATCTGTTACTGTGGTCCCTTCCTCAAAGTATATTATTGCCCTTTTGTATGGGATTAGGACAAGAAACAAAAGCCTCCTCAAAAAAAAAAGTTTTGTATTTTTTTCCTCTCTCTCTCTTTCTCTTTCTGTTCGCTCCTCATCTTGATCCTGTTGATGTGAACTATGCAATTTAGAAACTTGATCAGCTCAACTATATCCCTCTAAGCGTATAATTTAAAGCGGAAGGCAAGTCAAGTGTAAAAGGGAAAATGAAACAAAGAGAACGAGTCTCCGGTAATAACTTATAATATGATGATGATGATGCTGGTACATTTTTTATGAGGAGGAGAATAAGAAACTCTGTTTTGCCTTTGATCATATCTTTGGATGATGGCGATGGCCCACAACAATCCCCGCTGTCCAACCTTTGCAGTTAATGACAGGTAAACAAGGAGTCTTTTTTTCCTACATGGGTTGGGTAATAAAAATCAGGTGGATATATTAAGTATATGTATTATACTTGAGGAAAAGGAAAAAGTATTGAATCCACTTGACATATTTCATCAATATTATGTAATAAAGTAAAGCTTCTCAAGGAGAAAATTGAATTACTAAATAAGCGTCTCCTCAGCTAACTGGAATCCATCCAACAAGCCAACCAACTGCTTGAGAATGGATTGCGCCAAAACACCCCAGCGCTACAAGTCTCAAAAAAAGCATTAAAATAATAATTAAATGGATAAGAGTCAAAGTGCAACCCTCAATGGAATGTTCATCACCATAAAAGGATATTTTTTATAGTTACTTTCACACCTTAAACTGTTGATTAGCCGAGACATGCCAAAGTCACAAACAGAGAGAGAGAAGAGAAATGTGGTATGCGAGAGAAAATGAGTGATTTGGAGAAGAGAGGAGGAAAAGTATACAATTACCCAATCCTCATCTACTAAACGTTTCAGTTGACATGTTTCTCCATTAGCATCGCGGATTTGCCTGTAGTTTACTGTAATTCCTTTTCTTTTATTATGAATTGCATGAATGAGCAAGGGTACACTCCCGCTCCCTCCCACCACCTATTGCATATTTGCCATTCCTCGGGCTTTATGTACTATGTAAATTGGGGAATGTGTAAAAGGCCATTCAGTTTTAGCGACTTGTTGTTACCTCCAGAGAGATTTCTGGCATACATCAAGTATACTTTCATTAGCAAATAGTTTCAAATCATATTGGAAATGGGTAGCTCAGCTTGGCATGTGAAAGTCATACACCAGGTCCAGCCAATATTCCGAAAATCAAAACCACCCTTGACACATTATAGAAATATGTGGTCGGACGGGAATCTCAGGATTTTGTAGAGAAAAGTGCCCGTAGAATTTTATGCAGTAGCAAAGTACCCCAGTCGGCGAAGAAGCAACTTAGTAATTCCGTCGGTCCGCATTCCATGTCCTTAATGCAAAATAATATGCAAAATGATTGTTCATAGCAGGGAGAAACTTCTGCTGAGGTTTGGCTTGATTTTTCTTTTCCATGGCCACCTACTTTCCATCCACCTCATTTATTCAACAATTGGCAAGGAATCCAATTTCTAAGAAATTGTTACTGTTGTTATTGGCATTACAATTGGAAGAAGAAAAAATGATATTTTTTTCTCTCTCTAGCTCACTGTGGGAAATGCCTCCAGGAGTAATTTTTTTCTCTCCCTTTCCCGAGCTTCTTTCATTTGAGTAATGGGAATGTGAATGAAATATTTTCCGCAATGAGTACCGGATCAAAGGAATGCGCTGGGTACTTGTTATCAATGGATTCCTTGCATGCAATCCACAATCCGTGTCATGCATGGAAAAACTGGAGAGAGAGATCTTCTCAAATACCCTTTTTTTGCACATTTTATTTATGACTTCTTTATGACTCACATTTATCTGTAGGGAATCTGCGAGAAAATAAACAAGAACATAAGGTTATTTGTGTTCTTTCAGGATAGAGCTCCTCCGACTCTGTAGTGAGGTACCAAAAAAAGGAGACGACACTAATCGGACGGAATGTGAATGAAGGAAAGACATAGTAAACAAAAGTGCTTTGCACAGTATAAACCATAAACAAATCATTCAAGCCCATTCACAACTTTTAACAGCAGTCCTGCTGAAAGGATGTGTTATGGAATGGGAATTGGGTCCTGTTGGCAAATTTTTTTTTCTTCCCTTTGTAGGTGATACCTTTGCTATTTCCCAATTTTTTCCTCTTTTGTGTATATGTTTCCGTAACAGATCCCGCTTTCCTTGTTACATTTCTTTGGAGCCATTTACCAGCCATGCCAAGCCCCACACCAGGACAGCTTCTCAGACGCTGATTGGCACATGCGAAATAAAAAGATTTGGGCCCATTTACCAAGTAATATTAATATTAATAGCTGGAAAAAATCATTTTGTAAGAAACTTTAATCTCTTGAATCACATTTACATACCATATTACTTATTACATGATATTACAGTCATCAAATGCAACAAATAATGGTAATAATCATGAATGGAAGTCTAGTATTGACTTATTACAGTGAAGTCGCATCAAGTTGCATATATTTGAACTTAACTGTTTTTTGCACCGTATCATCGTTTCATGCCGCCTGTCGCCTTCCGTCTTTGCTTATCAGGTAAACAACATTTAATCATAGGCGACCATGACTCATCAGCACCACCACCACCTCCTCAGTAATGGCATGGATGATGTAATGCAGCCAAGCTTACTCTGTTGGTGCTCTGCAAGCAAGCCTTTATGTTTTTATTGGAGCTGACCTATAAAATTAGATTAGTTTACTCTGGCGTCTCGCGTCCCATTATTCTTTGGCGAAAACTGCCTTCTTGGCGACTCCAGCTCCATTGACTTTCACAGAGTTGACCTCATTAAAAGCAATCGGCATAAGGATTGCGAACCAAAGCTTATCAAATCTCAAGAGAAAATATCCTCTGCACATTTCAGCTATTTATGGAGGAGGTAATAATGACTAAATGGCTAATCTTGACATTTGGAGATTAAAAAAAAACAATAAATTATTTCGTTTAAAACAAGAGCGTCTCTGCAAAACAGAATGTACAACATTAAAATGCTACTTTGAGCTCCTCATTTGACTTACGTCAATGGCAAAAGTATTAACTCAATCTACTTACTTGATTCCAACCCATTGAGCAGGATATAAAAATACGGTGACTGGGATGATTATGATGATGATGACCATAATATGCCTTGTCAGTTGGTTCGTACGTGCCTACCTTTGGGAATAATGAATGACCACTGGCAAGAGCTCAAAAACTGCAAACGATCAGATTAAAATAAAAACTTTGCAGGATTAATCATCATCCTCATAATTTTCTGGATAGGAAAGTTTTGGTAGGGCGGATGCCCATGGTAATATTTGAACAGATTTATTATTACCATTACGATTAACTAGGTATGTATTCCTAAACAAAATGACTCTTTATGAGCTTCATGTATTTTCTGTAGATAAGCATACGACGCTTGTAATAAAAATCCTGATTATCCTCCGTTTTCGCAAATTCTATTTACTGTCAATCACCGAAGCTCGCCATGTGGCTAAAAGGATATTATATTTTGAGGATGCATTATCTCCCAATATATTCTATCATTTAAAGATGGTGAGCATCCCGAATCTTCTTATAAACTAGAGGAGGACTAGAGGTGCCAACATGGTATGGTGTGAGCAAAGCAATAAAACAATCAGCTCCAGGCTCGGCTTGCCATTTAACGTGAAGTGGCTGCTGCAGCTCGGCTCACGTCTTTAACATTTATGCCCGTTTCGCACGTGGATCAGGGAGAGGTGAAAACAAAGGAAAGAAAAACGCAACGAATCTGGCCAATTCCATAGCCAAACTCACTCAACTCACCCTGTTTCTTTTTTACTTCTTCATCCGTATTTAATAGTCAAGTCAAGTACATGATAGAAAATGATAGCGCTCAAGAAGCTCATCTTTATCTTCATATTGTACTTGCTACTCACACAGCCAGCCAGAGACAGAGAGCTACGAAATACATATGTACGGTGGCGTTGACGATGATGATATGATAGTGTGGCGTGGAGGATCGAGGATGATAACTCCTTCTTATTCTGCTGCTGGTCTCACTGACTCGGAGCTGAGTGAGATGATGAGCAAACAACAAAGGGATAATATAACCTTAGTCATATTTTAATATGTTTTTCGCCGATTTACACTTGTTTACTTTAATCTGATGGAATGCCCAAAAATGTTTAAGTAATGGGATGGGATACGTATACAACATGATTATGATTACATACAAACTTGGGATAGTCCTGGAGGGTGTTTGGGCTGGCGAGCAAAACTCGAAGAAATGGGGAATTGGATCTATCTGGAATCAATTATTATCTGGATAAGATCCATACCAAATTCCAATTACTGAATTAGCCCTGTTCCCACACCTGTACCTGGAGAATTTCTAGCCCATTTTTTTTTGTTATGTATAACGTTATAACCCCACTTTGGATTTTTATACTCAAGAAGAAGAAGAGGAACGAGAGCAGAAATAAATAATTCTTCAGATTGGAAAAAGATGTTGATTGGAGATAAGTGAGTCTGAAAGATTAGATGAAACAATGTCAAAGCTTCCATCTTCATCCATAAAATTAAAGCTAAGGCTATTCCTGTAGTAGTATTATTTTGTTCATTGTTATTTTCCCAAGAAAATGAAATGCGGAGCAGGTGAATTGAATTTGAATGGAATGAAAACTACCCTTCCCTCCTCACTCGCATCACATCATAATCGTAGCCCAGTCATTATCAAGCGTGTAAAAAGGAAACTTTTCGAGATTCTCAGATATTACGAGAGATGAGATGATGGAACATGTTTTATTCCTTTCCTTAAAAAAAGGCTTTCGATTAGGTCCCACCACCATCACCAAACAATCGCTACCTGTTCGTTATTTCTTCATTCAAGCTTTATATTATTTTTTTTTATTCTTGTGGGATTTCTATGAATAAAAAGGAATGTTATTTCTTACTACTGTGAATACCGAAGGAGAAGCTAGTTAATTTGAAGGAGACGGGGAGAGAGAAATCAACATTTTTATGTTGTTTTTCACTTCTTCGTTTGCTTGTTTCTCTTCGGGGCAAGATCAAAATCTTGGAGAGACAAGACTACATAAGACTGAAGAAAAAGACCCTTCTTCACACATCAACAACCAACTCGGATAATATGCATGGTATAGGTAGAGCTGTATTGTTGGCTTTTTCTGTTTTTGTTCATTCTTTACTTTTTTTTATTACTGCTTCTTACATGGGACCATCATCATCAACCAAGAACATCAACGTGATCATCCCTCTCGTCAGTCGGTATCAGGAAATCGGGCTGTGTTAAAAAAAAAAGAAAACTGACATCGTCTGCGCTTGGAATTATTATTGATATTATTGCATTTTAAATGGAAAGGTCTTATCAATTCTCAGAAATAATGGAGGCCTGATCTAAAAAAATGAAAAGGGATATGGGTACATTGTCTATGAAATGAAATCAACTTGTCCAGCGACGAAACTCGTAATCATCAGTCATGAGAAAACAGTTTTCTTTGTTTAAAACTCCAATAGCTCACAATGACCAAGAGTCGCTAATACTACTCTGAAGGAAAATCTTTGCACTGATGCGATCTTAAAAAGTGTTAAGCACATTTTTAGTTAATGATAAGCATATTTTATTTTTAATATTTAAACCGTATAAACTAGGGGCAAAAACTTTAAATACAAATAGAGCAGATCTCTTATAAAAAGCTAATGCAAAGCTTGATTTGAAATTTAAGCTAGAAACTGTATTTCCTCCTGAATCATAAATACTACGAGTGGAGTGGAATACAAAAACAAATATATAGTTTATATGAAAGACTTATGTTAATTATATAAAACTTCCCGGCCGTTTTTACATAATGATATGGGAAGATAATGGGCAAGCGTACACATGAATCAAGTGACCAGCAGCCGCAGTACATTGCATAGTGGTTGTTGTGTTGGGATGATGATCGTGATCATGTTGATGATGATGGTGATCCTCCATTGATAAATTCTTTGAAAGATTCAATTCCCATTCCCAGATCTTCAATTTAATGCATAAAAGAAATGAGATTTCAACTTGATCTTGTTTTTTTTACTCTCCCTCTAGAACAACGAGTTTTTTTAAAAGACCAGAGTTGGTTACTACCATGGGTTTTTACAAAGTGGGAAAGTGGGTTTTTGTCAAGAATTTGGAAGAAAATGTTTTTTTTTTAATTTTAGGATTTACTACTTTTAAGAACAATCTACCATTATAGGAGTTTCAATTGTTCTGATGCGCATTAAAAATACATGTTAAATTTTCATGGAAAACTAAACTCGAATTAATTTCAAAGTTATGGGATGGGTTTTTTAAAATGGTACCAAAACAAGGAAAATTAACCCTTTAAAAACCATCCCTAGGCCATCCCTAACTACGATATATGTTGATGATGCTCAAGCATACCTTCATAAAAAACTGATGAAACCGGCGCAAGATATGTGAAGGAACGTAGAGAGGGAACAGGAGCAGGAGCAACAACGTAAACTCTGAATCACCAAGATTGTGAATGCTGAAAGGGTTAGAGAGGGAGAGAGATACGATGCGAAGGTATGAACCTTGCTCCCCATTTGTGACCCCTTGAACTTGATACATACCTATCATTATCATTCATGAAATCATTGAGGAGCGCAACCGCTCCATGAATTACCTCCGTAATCCCATTCAGAAGTAATGGAGCAGGGCAGAGGCAGAGAGAAGTGAAAGAGTTAATGAAACAACGACGATAAACTTGCTCCATGTTAAGACCCCACTGCAAGTCGTCAGTGGAGTTATCCACTTTAATTTATGACAAAAGACAATGCTCGTAAAAAGGGGTATGCTAAGGAATTGATGCGGGTCGGGTTCACCTTTCAACTGTACACATTTTTTTTGTAACTTCCATGGCGTCGACGTTTTCAGAGTGGTTTTTGTTTCAGCATCAGCATCGGCAATGTAGTAAAAATATTGAAGAAAATGGGATTTGTTTTAGGGGGAAAATAAGCCGCAAATCAGTGTTAAAAAGAGAGCGTACCTGTTTATTTCCCACTTTGTTGTGTTTTTTTAGTTTGAAATTTTGATGATTTTTTAGCATTGTTACTGAACGGATAAACGTGAAATATTTCTTTAAAAACTGAAGTTTTCTGAATGCTCAAGGACTTATAAATTTACATACCAAATATCGTATTGGTTCCACCAAATCAAGAGTATTGCTTGTTGAATTAAAATTTTGTATGTGAACTATGTAAACTCAAAACTTTCCGCTTCATATTTTCGCAGCAATCTATTTACCCTAAACGGAGTTTTTACGTTTCAAATGTAAACAACTTACCGAAAGCGACTGTCTAACTTTAAAATTTTGTATATCATATCAGACGATATATTTTACACAATCACTAATAATTTATTAGACCATTCATGGAATTAATATTTTACGTGTTATGAAAGGCTATTTTTTAAATCAAATATATTGGTTTGTTTTTGAAATTGTTGAAAAATACTATGGATGACCAGAAACTTCTCAAAATTAGGGATTTTCATTTTACAATAATACAAAATAAAACGCCTGATTTGTAAGGCGTCTTGTGGTAACGACGTAAAAATGGAGAAAGTAAACAAAATGAAAATTGGCATGAATTTTGGTTTCAGAATGTTTCCCAGAAATAAGCATAACCATCGAATTAATATTAATTTTCCCTGTGTAACAATGTATTGATAACAAAACAATCTGCGGTCTACAGAAAACCGTTGTTGCACGACTGCCGAAAACTATGGCATTTTTTTTAAATCAGCGGTAGTGAAAAGGGAATAAAATATTTTGCTTGAACAAATGGCGTCAGTAAATGTACAAAAATGAATAGGTAAATTGGGAATAAATTTTGTTGGTAGCGGAACGGATATATTCATCCCTTCAATTTTTCCGGAGAGTGCTTGCTTTTCCATCCCTATCTTGCTTGCTTTTGTGGCTTATTGTTAGTTTCATTCCGGCCTCCATATATACATCCATTCAAGCAATATAACTTTGGGAGTTTAATTTAATTTAAAAAAGCTTATTATTTACACTAAATTATATTATTTGAGCCAAGACTAAAAGTTGCGTAACATTATGTATATTAAATTAATAAAAAAATATTTCTGTATTAGAAAAAAAGTAAATTGAACAAGTTATGTTCCTCTCACAACCGCTCAGTTGCTATAAGGCTTGCGAATTTGTTAAAAGTACAATCATATAAATATTGTTTCATACCCAATAGTTTTGAGATTTAATTATGTAACAAGCCTAAAATTATCTAACCTTTCAAGTATATTCCGGAGAAAAAATCAAAAAAAATATCCTTCATTTCTTTCACATTGTGAATATGATACCTTCTAAACACAAAAGTTCCTTGCAATTTCAACATGTGCAAAAATTTCTAATATGGACGCCTTCAGGATTCCTAAAGTTCCTAGTAAAATCCCTATCATTCCATCACATATTCGGCCCTGTTTGTCCATCCAATTCTCCATGTTGAAATTTACTGTGAAATCTGAGATCTCCATGTTGAATTTTGCAAACTTGTAAGAAGTCTCTTCATTGTTGCAATTTCTCCACATCCTATGCATCCCGACATTGTATCTGCAATATTGCAATGTACAGGCCGTAAAAGTACTTTGATCAACATACAGGGATTCAACTCCAGTCAGCTTTTCGGCGGGTAGGACTTCGCACATGCCGAAAAGCATGCCACATCCCAGAGCACATTGTTGTTCGGCAGATATGTTCATACATGGACATGGAGGTAACGAACAAACATCAACTTACCAGCAGCCAATCAACCTGTTGCCGGTTAGAACTCTAATACCTATTATTGTTCGATTGTTAGCCAACCGATATAGGTAATGCATATACATACATATATTTCTGCAAACTTTTTTCTTTGCCTAACATTATTACTATAATCTGCATAATCTACCATGATTCCATGCATTTTCAAGTCTATTGATTATAGTAAGTTCATGAACGATGGAACGGACACACGACATCAGAGGTAAAAAGCTGTAGTGCAATCTTCATACTTTGCAAACCTGAACATCTTCGATTGCTTACACATATGCAAGACTGCTGGATGGGCTGCATTTGTATGGCAAATTATTACGTAGGTATTTACTTTTTTATTTTTATAATTTTCTTATGCAGCGGCATGGTTGTAACATTTACAGAATAGTATGTAAAAACCCTCCCATTGAATTTATTTTCTTTTTTTTTTACTTTACCTGCCTTCCCTATTGCTTCAAAGAAAACCTGTACTTAAAATACGCGTCGAGATTGTCAAAGTGGACAGCGCAATGCTAAATAGAAACGATGCAATCTTCCAATCTGGTGGTTGGCTGAATACGTGGGACACACACATGGATCCCTGCCAATATATATCATTCAGTACATGTTTTCAATTTTTGCGAAATCGCCATTTGCAGATATTCAATGTTCAGTAGTTTTACCCGCGCTTAAGGCAAAAAAGAAAGGATTTACTTTAGAATGGATTACATAATACAAAACTAACATGATTGGCTGACTCAAGTTAGACGATAACAATAGAATTAGGATGGAAGTTGAGGATGGTATCAAAATGCCCCAGAAACGATGTGCTATTTACCTGTTCTAAAAAAGCCTGATTTAGTTTCCAACCTAGACTCTTTCATAACTAACTTCAACATTTTCAGCTATGCACGCACGGGAGTAAATTTGCGATGATCACGATGGTTGTTTTTAAGTTTGAGCTAAATCATGTTCGTGCTTGTACCCTTTTGAACTAACAAGGGAAACAATTTTTGCCATGCTTCTATTATCCATGTAAACTTCTGATTTTCCCTTTCCAATCTGGAGTGAACGCATGCCGATTTTTTTTGCTCGCCATTATATCATCAAAGAACCTTATTACGCAACTACATATTGGTAGATAATATACGCTTGCGCAGTTAGCAAAAAAAAAGTAACATAATTTACGCGTACGATGAACACATGCTGCTGCTGTTGTCCTGCTTTCATGCCAGAAAAAGAAAGACAAAAAAAATGTGTTATCCTCCAATAAAGTTCCTTTTTTTGTTGCAAATTATCCGTAGCATATTACTATTCTTATAAAGACTGGAATATGATTTCGTAATGGTTTTTTCTTTTTGCAAATGGTTTATTTTTTTCTTCTTTAGAAATGTATCCTCTAGTAAAGAGAGTAAATGAGCCACAGGGAAACTCCATTCAACACATTGACTGTTTTATGGACAAAGTGTTGCGTATTTTACTGCGAAAATAGTTAACCCTCTCTCACCGAGCCGAGGACTTTTTTTCATTGTTGGAGACGGAGAAGAGCTTTGTATAAGAAAAACAATATTAAAGCTGCTTTCCTTGCATCCCATTCCACATACATGAGCAAACACGATGTTTTTCAAAAGTTGCGTGTGTTCATTCATGTCATTTAAAAAGTTTACTTTATTATATTACTTGCCAAGCCATCATTAGCAAAAGACTCTTACAAATAAGAAGCTCCGTATTCCAAAAATTGTTTAAAGAGGTAATGTGCCGAGGACATGAAAAAGGATTTTTTGTTTTGGTATTTGTCTTTTGAGTAGCGATAAGGTTTGCCATCATTTCACTTAAAACTGGACCAATCATCGTTGCTGGAAACTGACTCACTTCCAGTCGTCTTTTAACGAACTAGCCCATTCTCAAATATAAAATTGTATCTGCTTATTATGGAATTATAGAATTGGAGCATGGACGGGCAAAATTCGTTTTGGATGAATTCGTTTCTTATGCTGAGATAGGCATCTTATTTGGTTTTGTGTAAAGTGGACATAGTGTATGGCGAATCAGCAAGTAAATTGTTATTCGCTCACCCCCCGGGGTTCCACTTGACTTTGGCGTACCTTTATAGCTTCCCTACCGGAGTGTGCAAAGCGGGGTGAGTTGATGGCCTTATGCCTCTTCTGCCTCCTGATTTTCAACCCTAGAAGCATCATATTCCAAAGATTCATTGCCTTCATTACTACCCCTTTCTCAGCCAGTCCCTTTCTTTTGTGTAGTTTGTCAGACTTGACTTGAGAAACTACATAAAAAGAAGCTTTGGGGATGGGATGGGGATGGATGTGCTGCTGCTGCTGATGATGAAGGAGAAGCAAAAGTTGACCACAAAAAGGGGAATTTCAATTCATTCTTTCCTAACCACCACATGTTTCTATGAATTCCTTTCTCATAAAAATAAATAAAATACTTCCACGCAACAAAAGGCGTCAAACTATTTATTTGATGACAATGGTGATGAACTGCATTTGTGCAGTTGTTGAGCGTGAGGGTCTACAGGAAGAAGAAAGTATTTCAGGTTCATGTAAGCTTTAAAAAGGTGAGCATACAATATCCTCGTGTTAAATTTTCAATTCTTTCCTTCCGGAAACCTTCTTATTTCCTGGAATTGATATCGGATCAGATTTGTGGTGTCGAACGAGGAAACCGACGGCGACGGTCGCATCATCCCAACTCTACAGTGACAAATACCATTTTTAATCTTGCTGAAGAAAGGTTGATAAGCAGTCCTTCCACGTATTCGGCTAAAATATTTGTATTCATGGGAATTAAGACAAAGTGTTGGGAAGGCAATGAATACTGAAAAAAACAATAATAATATTATTATTATTATTGGTTTTGTGTGAGTTGAAGCGAAACAATTGAATGATGTGATGTGGAAAGGGATAATGGCCAACTTTGTATGCAGGACTGGACCGCGAATTGTATGAGTAACTTATACATTGTTTTTTTTTTGTATCCGAAGAAATCACTTGCTTAGCAAATAATGTGTTGCAATAAAATCGTGAATTTGTCGATGGCTAACGTTGAGTCCACGACTTTTGAGCGGCCAAGCCAGGAGTATCAAACAACACATAATGAAGGGCATGAATTAGCAAAGCGCTGTTCAAAACCAACCAATATAGTCCATAATAATATAATCCCTGTCCTGTTCTGAAATGGGACAGCTGCTAAATGCCCACATCATCAGCATCATCCTTTTTCATACCGGTCTCTGAAATATCCTGAGTGATACCCTCCACCTCTCTCTCGGACTGGGTATTTTATGCATATTTAGCAAGGTGAAGGTGAGCAGTGGAACGAAAGCAAGGTAAGAAGGGAAAGAGTAGCAGAAGTGGCAGAGATTGAAGCATTCAACTGCGAAGAAGTTTGACATCCACGAAGAGGAGGAAAAAAAGAAGCAGCCGGTCCCATCAAACAGGATCATCATGATTGCCGAGTTGATTTGTGAACTGGGAAAGCGTTGATCAAATCCGAGAGCCAGAGGAGTAAACTAAACTAGCAAAAAATATATATACCTATTCAAGGGAAGACTACTCCACTCCACTCACTCGACTCTCTTCAGAGATACCGGCCGAGTGAGTGAGGAGAGTCAGATGCCTGAACACTCACAAACTAACTCTGATGATCCCCTCCAATAGTTATATAATATTGTTATTATTATTATTATTATTACTGTTTCAGTCTAAAACATATATTTACAAGAGGAATACGGAATGCCTCCGTCCGTCCACAAGGAATAACGCAACGCTGCGCTGCCAGTGCACTGGTTTCAAGCAAAAATTATAGAGGAACGGGTTTAGTAAATAGCTACTAACTTGACCATTTGCTCTTTCTCTTATTCACTGATGATCAGAGATCACCAGTTGATCACATCACCCTCAAACTACCAAATTACCGGTGAGTATAGTACGACGACGTCCACCTTCGGTAGTTTTTTGGTTTGTTTGTGTGTGCTCCCAAATATCTAATCATTATGCATATACCTGGGGAAAATCCATTACCAATAAAATATATTTGCCTATCTCATATCCATAATGCATAGCAGAAGGACTTGGAGAATAACTTGAAGAAGCTCTCTCCGTTCTGCCCCTTTTTTTACCTCTATTGGACTGTGAAACACTCAAATTTCGATATTCTTTCCCCGTCCATACCATCTGTCATAAAATACTCGTCTTGTCAATTAAACGGGGAAAAATTAGCACTTCTTGCCTTTCAGCCGTTGTAATGTATGAGCTCCTTGGGGAAAATCAGAGGCGGAGAAAAATCTCTGCTCAGCATATAGTTCAATCATCATATCATGGAAAAGGCAAAGTAAATCTTTCGATTCAGCTATAAAGAAAATCTTTATGTTCGGAAAAGATAGATTTTTTTTCCACATCAATATACCCCACCCTATCGTCTTCCCATCATATCATATCAACTCATATTTGCTGAGACTTTTTTGCTTTTGTGTGTATGTGTATGCTTGGAATAATCTACGATGAAGAAAAATAATGATGATAAAATGATAATATTGATGATGATATTATCCTTCTTTGTTCTTATGCTGTAATGTAATATAAGCTATGCTTTACAAAAGAATATGTTTGCATGCAACTTTGTACATTTCGATTCGAAGTTAACTCACCAATTTTATCATGAGCTCCTGATTTTGTTTTTTTTACTTAGAATTTGATTCAACTATCATCATTTTGTGTCACTGCCTGCCTGCCTCTCTGACTGTCCCCGAACAAAGAAAGAAAACCTTCTTGTTTCTTTTACTTACACGTTTTATTGGAGAGAGAGAAAAAAACAGCCCAGGACGATTTTAAAAGAATGCGACCAACTTCCCTTTGTTGTCCGAAGGAACATTGACGATATCTCTTGCATGATAAAAGACGTCATGAGAAGATGCAAAACCACACCTGCTGCTCAGCAAGTAGTCTTCAACTTGCTTTGTGGTCTCCCAATCAAAGACCACATTTTGCTGGGGATTTTTTTTATCCTTTTCCTTCGTCTTTCAACATTATTCTTTTTTGAGGGATTTTACTTACTTTTGCTACGCAGTTTTTTTTACTCCGAAAGAACTATATGGTAGGATTTTGGCTCATACCTGGCAACAGGTTACATTTTTATGAGTGACAATGTACAAAACAATGTTTTGTGTATAAAAAATAGGCATTTTAAGTATACATATTCATTTTGATAAAGGCTTTGCTATTTTTGGTCTCTAAAAAAGGGTTTCAGAGTTGGTGGATGTGCTTTGGAGAGAAACCTTTTACACTTTAAAATGAGCTGATGATCGATCCTGCACATTGGAAATTTTTCTAGAATTGACTTCTTGTTATTTCCTAAAATTATTAAATCGGCATTGATTTAAAGTTAAGAACATCATATACGTTATAGTTGGTTTGAACATCAAATGACAACACGTTATATTGCTGCTAACGCTTGATTGTTAGAGTTTAAATAAAATAATTAGTTCAATGTCACTGAAAATCATTAAAGTATTACCCCACAACCATCAAAAACTACACTACATCTTGGTACCTTCCAAGTGCAAGGATAAATGTGCCCTATTTCGTTAATGAGAACATCCTTTTTTGCTTTCCAAAAAATTTTATTTTGTTTTACGTTTTCTATAAAAGAAAATTGAACAAAAACAACAGATTTGTTCAAGGGCGTTTCATTGACAAATATCCAATATCCAACTACTGATATCATTACTAGGTAGTTTAGTTTTTGTTTTAATTAATCGAAGTGTCTCCTCCTTGTAAAATGGTCATTTCACCCCGACAAACCATTCGTATATCTTAAGTTTTAATGATCAGTTAAAAAGGATGATTAAATCCCCTGAATTTGACATAACTACATACAAACATCATTCAACGAGGTCGCTCTAATTAGTATGAACTAGGTATATTACATAACTGTTCTGTTGATAATGACAAGTAAGTTTACCTAGTATAGTTTGGGTCCTTTTTTACTTTTATGTTTCTTATAATGCGCCGTGCAGCTTCCAACCTTTCAAATGGGAGTAAAAAAATCTCGTCAATTTCCAATTTTTCTCTTTGTTCAAGTTTTTTTTCTCTCAAGCATGCGCCTTCCAATGTAAGAAAGCAAATATGCATGCGACAGGTGGGCAGTGCAGTGTGAGCGAATAAGCCAGAGTAGCATCTCGTGAATACCTCGTTTATACACTTGCTTTGCGAATCTAAATCTCGTCCCGTTCCACTCCCGCATCAGCATCACCTCACTTGTTTACCTGCGTAGGTATACATAATGAGACTGGCGTGCAAAGCTGAGATCGGTTGGCAAAACCACTCATGTGCGAAAACAAGCCAACTTCAACTTTTCGTTTTTATAGCTCGTTCGATTCATATTATTCAACATGGCGGCCTCCTTTTTGCGAATAAGTCTTTTTCATAAATTTTACACCCATTTTAGATTATTTTCCCCGATTTTTTTGATCGCTTCCCGAAATTTTAAGAAAATTATTGGGATCAAATCGATGAAAAAAAATATTGTTTTTACAAAATGTCCTTTAAATTAAATGTTTTTTTTGTGCTCTTGGAGCTGTTAGCAGACAGGAAATGGGAATTTGACCCTAAACAATGAAAAAAGCCGTTGCTCAATTATTAAATAAAACTTTAAAATACGAAGTTCCCTATTTTAGGAAACAAATATTAGAATGTCTTAGGATTAGTTTCTATATGCACCTTTTGCTTCCCCATTTTTGCAATACGTCAAACATGTCTGCCATTGTTAGAAAATATGGGCAGTTTTACCAACATGACAAAAGTCAAATGCATTATGCGTTCTAAAGTTACTGCTCACATGTCTAACAAAGTATGTATCATAGTTTAGGTCATATTATTATTTTATTACTCCATTGTCGTTGGATACTCTATATGGATATCCCTATTTCCGTCCGCTGCTGGTAGTAAAAAAATTACACCAAACAACAATTTCCATGATGTGGCATGCTAGCTTATAGGCACTTTCACTCTTTAAATGACAACAATATATGTATTTCTGTAACTTTATTTGGAGGGCTATTTGTCAGTACCCTACGTTGAATGCTAAAAAAAAGTTCAAAGGAAAGTAGTGCAAAATTCCTTAGGATGACACAGGGTTTTATCCATCCTTCCAAAATACTTCAGCGTACTCAAATAGCCAAAACCTAATACCTAAGTACGAAACTGTGTCAATAGCTATTCAATTGTCAATCTGAAATTGATTTACTTCCTCTATCCAACCTATCCGAAAACGAAAGAAGATACCCGGTTGGGTTCTTCCGAGCTGTAAACCAACCAATTCTGTAAATAATAGTACTGCTCATCTAGTTTTCACTGTGAATAGACATGTCATCTGGTGCTCAATGAGAACGGAAGTAGACAAATGCTCACCCACTTTATAATAAGCTAATATGTTACCAAAAAAAGGGGGG